>JAGKRZ010000122.1:0-59293 GCA_020002355.1 Intubia oerlemansii | reverse complement strand
GTTTTTTTTTTTTTTTTTTTTTTTCGTTTGGTGTAGAGGGGGAGGTGGAGGGTAAAAGAATTGGGAGTGCTCAGCTCGTGCATGCATCCAGGGTATACGTACCGAAGCTTGTGCAAAAACCTATGCAGAAAAACTGGCACAGATGGATGGTAAGTCGGGGTTGCGTGCAGTTGCAGTATGCCGGCGAAGACTGAAAGGGTGTAGACGGCAGGCAAAATGGTGGTGGTTGCACAGAGGTTCTGGCCGCCGCAAGAGACGGGCCAGACGCCTTCTCTGAAGGAAGACGGAGTCGATTCTCACGATCCCGCTGGACGGTGGTGATCTTGTAGGCCGAGAAAAGCCACGGCAGTGCCGAGAAGAAATCAGGAAAGGAAAACGCTCGTTCAAAAGAAATGCGCCGTAGCGACGCCTAGATATACATGTACAAAGCAGCCGCCAGCCAGCTGGCCAATCCTTGCGTAGCCACAAACCCAGAGCACGTCGGAGACAGACGCAGCTAAGCAAACCGAGCGGAACGCGAGAGGGATGGGAGGGGCCTGTGGCTGCCTGGCCGAGTGATTTTTTTTTCTCTTGTGTGTTCTTCCGGTCGTTCTAATTCTCTTTCGGCCTTGGGGTCTAGACGGCTGGCGGGTCTGCTGCACGAGGCGCCAGAGCAGCGGTCTGCATGGGCAGTTGCATGTGGTTTCTCAGTCTGGACGGAGTAAATAAGATACGGAGTACATGGAAAGTACTATTGCCGTAGTTGGTCGCCGTTCGCCATCGGGGTCGTTTTGCAGCTGCATTTGTAGCTTGTATGTTCCACTGGCAGGGTTTACCTGCCGCGAGGTACACAGCAGGTACCGCAGATGACTGCGTGGCCGCTGCAGTGTCTGCAGGTGCTGGCGCAAGAACGCGCAAGAACGCACAGCGCACATGACAGGACGGGAGAAGATGGATGGCCTATGCAGGGGCCAAATTGTTTCTTTTCTGGCAGGGTGGCTTGATTTCGTTGCAACTCGAAGGGAAGTCCGCACTGGCGACCTCGTATTGCGGCATGAAGACATCCGGTGCGAGGCAGGCGTCTCATTTCGCGGGGGGTTGTTGCGGCGGGCAAGGCGCCATGGAGTGCGCTGTTGACAGTAGGCGATGTTGTAAAGAAGACTCGTCTCAAGATAAACAGACAGACAGAAGATGGATGCCTTGTGCAGTGGTGGGGGTTGTCCCTTCCCAATTAAGCGATATATCTACGCCTAGTCGCGCCTTCCGCGTTCCGCCTTGCGCATTGCGCATTACAATAAATGTGCAGATTTGAGTGAGTGCGGGATCGGCTGGTCGCCACTTCCGCTTTGGGATACAGAGGGGACGGGGTGTGCGAAACTGGTCAGCCGCCACACACTCTTTTCTCAGTGTACGGATTACGTCGCGGTCGCCTTTGAAAATGATATCGTAGTGACTGGAAAAGGCTTCCCGGTATGCGGCCGGGCGCCTTTGGCCGGGCCGGGGCGGAACGGCCCAGGAGTTCTTTGTCAATTTGGCCGCGGCGTCGGCTGAGCCCTTTTTTAGCGGCCTTTTGGTCATGACTCGGCGCCTGTTAGCGCTGGATGGGTGCCACTTTTACTGCCTAAATCTCGACGTCAGAGCCTGAAACAGGAAATTTGACAACACATACTCGTAAAATACCTACTTTGTAGGCTATGAACGACCAGAGTTAACCCATGCGCCTAGCCCACAGTGACACTTGCAAAGTCGTCCGGTCTCTGGCCAGCAGTCCACAACTATCCGGATGACGCAGCACAGACACAAGGCTATCGTGGCAGACAGCAATGCATGCTGTGGAACAGTGGGGATGCCACTGCAGCGCTACTTTGGGGGCGGCGAGGAACAAACATGCCCATAACAAATGGGCCAAAGGGCCCCATCCTGATACTCGTGTTCTTGCCCGGTCTGATCTGTTTTGCCATGCCCTCGCCCCTACGTTCTTGTACTCGTACGCCATGGGTGTGTTTAGCATGCCCTCCTTTAGAAGAGCCGCAGGGCCAGACGCAACCATACACGAGTGCGCAGCATTACAGATTACAGACGCATCTGTTTTACAAACCCCCCCTTTTTTTTTAAAAAAAAGGTGCCTGTATCTTGCTGCGTTTACTTTTATCTGTGAGATGGATGACGACAGCAGACATGCGCGAATCCCCTGTGGATTTCCACCCGACTCGCCGTGTTGGCCCAGGATCTGCCCGCCGCCCACTCGGGCGTCTCTACTGGTGCCACGTTGGGCAGCCAGACCGGACTAGGTAGAATGTACAGACAAAAAAGGGAAAGGGGGAGGAGGGGTACACTTTGCAGCTGCATGCATCGGGTCGTGATCATTTGCACTTTTTTTGATTTTGAAAATAGGCACAGACACAAGAGGCTGGATATAGAGAAAAGACCACAGGGGAGAAGTGCAAACGGATGACGACACCGGGCCAAAAGCAGACAGGCAAAATGAAATAAATACATAAAAAAAGGCTGATAAGTCTCCTGACCCGTAGCCTGCCTTGCATATGCATAGAATGCCAATTGTTCCTTCTCGCTGCTTCTGTAGCCCCCCCCAAGCACACGTCTTGTTGCCCAAGTGGGACGAGACTCTTTGAAACCCAATGAAAGACAGAAAAAATAAAGGTCCAACGCCAGCGCCCAATGCTTTGGCACCTGTGCTTGCCAGCTCAGTTCCCCTTGTTAGAAAGTCCCTTCACCCCCTTTCGCCTCTCGCCCTTTCCCACCTCTTTACCTACTGCGGTACCCAACGGCTTGGGACTTGTTCATCGCATGACGACAAGGTCACTGGAACATGTGCCTGGGCAACAAGGGGTATAAAAAGTGTAGAACAAGGCACAAGCACTTGTAGGCCTATGAGTTGTCGAGGCAGAGAGGGTGAGAGGGTGAGAAGGTGTGAGAAAGACGAGGAGGACGAGGAGGGGTCGAGAGGCTGGAACAAGCCCAAAGCCCCAAAATAAACGAGTAAAGAATAACAGTATAGGATGTAGGAACGAGATGAACGACTAGCGGACAGTCGGTGCTGCCGCGAGCAGCTCACCTGCCGCCGCCACCTCGGCCGCGTCGTATCCCGACCAATGCCGCTCCTTGGCCGTGCTTCGGCGCACAATCTCGGACAGCTTCTCTGTAGCCATCTGCTCGAGCTTTTGCACCGTGGCCGTGTCGGGGCGAGCAAAACCCTGGACCGGCGCATTCGCATTCTTGGACGGCTTGCTGTCCGACAGCTTGCTCTCGTTTTTCAAAATGTACGACGTCGCCTGGTGGTTAGAAGCCGAGACAGAAGCAAGAAAAAGGAGCCAAAAAAAGGAAGAAAAGGAAGAAACAGCGAGATGTGAGACGAAAATGGGACACTGCACGTACCAGCTTCAGACCATAGTAGCCACGCAGGTAGTCGTCACAAAGCTCAATGCTCCGACAAAAGCGCTTCATGGACGAGATTGCATGCTGCATTGTTGCTGCATCATTGCCGCCAGCCGACACGGATGCTGCCATGTACTCAATCTCGCCCAGACGAGCGTGTGCCTAAAAAGAAGAAGAAAAAAAAAGACGGTCAGACATAGGAAAGACGACGACGATGACAAAAACGGGGGCCCGACATACATTCCATGCATTTGGAAGGAGAACCAGCACCTCCTCCAGCGCATAGATGGCCTGTGCATAGAGGCCCTGCTCCAGGTAGACGTCGGCAAGCTCGGCCCAGGTCTCGGCGTCGGTGGGTGAAAAGTCAAGGAGGGCCAGCAGGGCCGTCACAGCATCGGCCGGCTTGCCCATGGACCGCAGCAGCGCGGCGCGACGCTTGTGGATGGGCACGTTGGTATCGTCCTTTTCGAGAATCTCGTCGTAGCCCTTGAGCACTCCCTGGAGCGCCTTGCTGTCGTCGGCCGCCTCGGTCTCGCGCACCAGACCCTCGAGAGCCAGGATCCGGTCGTTCTTTTCGCCGAACCGGTCCATGAGCCGTGCCAGACACTCACGCGCCGCCTCCAAATCGCCCGTGCGCAGGCATGACATCAGCAGGTTCTCGTATATCCGCCAGGTCTCGGCCTTGTCGAGCGGCTGCGTGAGCGAGTCGAGCGGCGAAGCCGAGACGGTGCTCGGAAGACGGCGCAGCACGGCGGGCGCTTGCTGCGACAGCTCGAGCGCCTCGCCAGGCGTCAGGTGTCCGGGCGGGTGAAGAAGTGATGGTGCCATTGAAGCAACTTGGCGCAACTTGGCGATGAGTGGATGTGGGAGTTTGTGGTCGTAGTCGGGGATGCGAGAGAGGACAGGGCGACGATCCGCAGCGGAGACTTTACAAGGGCCACGCACTATCACAGGCACTCTTTTTGGCAGCTGCTCTGTGTACTCCGTAGCGTCACTGCTCCGTGGTACACGTAGAAAGTGCGCATTGCCAAAATAGGGGAGATGTACGCACATGATTGGCCAGAACAGCTCATGGGCCCACATCAACAGCTAGCGCCCAGCCAAGCTCCAACCGCGTCTCTTTTGGCACGTCGCCGCATATTTTTACTGCCATCTAGCGATACCGCCAAAAAAAGCCCCAAACAGAGAGGGCGTCACGATCCCACGGCCGCGTATACTTCTCGGCAAGACAAAGCGCATTACCGATCCCCCCCATCGACTTTTTTTTTGGTGATTGTCTTTGCGAGCGCATATTTCGGACGGCCGATGCTTCCATCCACTGGATAGCCCGCTTTCCACAATGGCGCCGCCGCCGGACCACGTCTACTTCCCAGCCCTGGGGGATCTCTTGGAGGGCGAGGCAGCCTTGCTGTGAGTTTTCTTTGTTGGGGGAGGCTCTCTTTTATTTCAGGTCAGCGACTCCTGTATGTATAGCTAACTCTCTGCCTTGCAGCTCCTGGAGCCTCATCGCCTCTGCCCTGGTCGACACCGTCGGCGACCGCCTGGCGGCCAAGGCCGTCACGACTTTTCTTCAAGATCCCTTTGTCCTCGAACTCCTCAAGGCACCAGCCACAGCCTTCCCACCGGCGAGCGCGCAGACAGCATCCGCGTTTGACACGCGCACGTCTGCCATCAATGTCACGCCCGCCCAGACCGACAAGCACGACATCGCGACGATCAAGGCCGATGCCCTTTGGCTGAGCAAGAGCGCCGGCATCAGCGAGGTCGCCGCTCTGCGCACCGTGATCATTGAGCACCAGAACCGCTCGCGCGCCTTTCTCGCCTCGCCGCTGTCCTCGCAGGATGTCACGAATGTGCAAAAGGCTGCCGCGCCGGGCGGCAACAACGCCGGCAGCACCAACTTTGCCGAGACGGCCACCGTGGACTCGGACGATCTCTGGGCCGACTTTGACAGCGAGACGAGCCGGCGGCGCCGTCTGCTGACAACCTACATGTCGGAGCGTCGCAGCTTTGCCATGGCCGTCGACTACATCACATCCCTCGCTCTGCACGGCGCGCCCGCCCTGCATGATTCCGACGCCGGCAGCGCTGTGGCCAGCGCTCTGCGCAAGGGCCTGCTCGGCCAGGCGGAGGAGGGGCAAGACGCGAATGCAAAGCCCAATGTGCGCGCTCTGCTTCCTCTGCTGTCGTCCTACATTGACGAGCTCAAGGCGTGCATGAAGCGCGCCGAGACGGGCATCCAAGAGTCGATGCGGCCCGCCTGTGCGCTTCTCACCGACGCGATGGCCCTGGAATGGGACCAGACGGCCATGACCGAGGCCGTTCACTACATGGCCGTCGTCTTCCTCACCCTGCAGTGCTGCGGCAGCGTGTTTTTGTCTCCCAAGGTCACTGCTGAGTGGTTCCGCTTTGTTGGGGATTATGGGTTCCTCGACAGTCTCGAGCCGGTATGTTCTTTTCTTACTTTTTCTTCCGGTCTTTTCTTCGTCTCTCTCTCTCTCTCTCTCTCTCTCTCTCTCTCTCTCTCTCTCTCTCTCTCTCATACCTTTTCCTTCGTTTTCAATTATTCTTCTTCTCTCCCTTCCCATTTCTTCCTGCTAACATTCACAGGGTGATGAGGCTATGGCAGAGCTTATCCTGCCTTTGAAAACACTTGTCTGCGTTAACTCGCTGCTGCTCCTCAACCTCAACCGTGCCATTGGCTACCTCGACCACGACATTGAGCTCGCTGCTGACGAGGAGCCCTACATCAACGACTCCGACGCCCTCGATGTCATCCATGCTGCTGTTGTCGGCGCTGCCGATACCGGCCTGCCGACGGCGAGCCCCGTCTTCCTGTCGTGGTCTCTCATCCTTCACCGCATGGACGTCTCCTACCAGGAGCGCGCCGAGCGACGCGACCTGGCGCAGAACCAGCGCGCCCAGGACGGCTTCGAGCTTGACAACCAGCCGTTCAACATCCAGCAGGCCCTGCAGCCGCGCGGCCGTCGCAGCTCGGTCGGCAGCATCGTGTCGATCGAGGCTGCACGGTACGACGCGTTCCTCAGCGAGCGCGTGCTCGCCATTGCTGCCGACGGCGACCCCCTCGTGCCGCGGTTGGCCATGACGGCAACCGACCAGTGCCACGTCTACGACATCATGACGGCCATGGCCACGTGCGCGGGCAGCGGCGCAAATGCTGCATTCCGCCCGCACCTTGGCCCCAGCATCCGCCTCGTCTTCCTCGAGCTGCTCAAGGCCAGCTTTCCCATCATCGGCTACCAGGCAGACCCTCTCTCGGCCCTGCTCGCTGTTCTCGCCGGCGGCCACGAGCCGTGGATGGGCCCAGACAGCGACGGCGACGGCGAAAAGGTGGCTACGGCCGTCCTGCAAGACGAGCGCATCATGCAATTCTACATCCACAACGCCCTCAACCGCTTCCCCTACGAGTTCGCGCCCTTTGTGTCGATATCGCGACAACTGGTCGCCAGCACGTCGCAGCCCGGCGGCATCTCCGATCTCATCCACGAGCTCCTCATGCAGACGCCCACTATCACCTTTACTCTCCCTGCTGGCTTCGACGGCTATGCCATGATCGACGACGCCGACCATGCCACGGCCACCATGCAGACCACGCGAGACCTCCACCTGTTCCCTACCAACGCCCCGCGCCGGCGACTGGCCTATTACAACAACGAGAAGCCGGTCGCCGTCATCCCGGCTGGCTCATACGGTCGCTTCATGATTGACGGCAGCGGCATTGTCAACATTGACTACCCCCACTCGACCATCGCACTGCTCGGCAAGCGCCTGGATGCCAACATGGCCGACGACATGTACGAGCCCGTCCTTGGCTATCTGCCGCAGACGGACGTCGCCGAGGCCATTGGCTTGCTCACGGCCCTGGTGCGCTCCGAGATCCACAAGGCGTCGTCGTCATCGTCGTCGTCATCGTCGTCGTCTTCCTCCCGCAACAAGGGCTCGCCGTCAAATGATGCGTCCGAGGCCGGCCTGGCCGTGCTGCAGGAAGCCAGCCGCGACCTCGAGCAGGCCAAGGATATCGTGTCGGTCATTTGCAACACGCTCGACATCCTCATGCAGGACGGCCCGGCCGAGACGGACGATGCCCGCATGTCTGTCCTGGCTGCCGGATTTGACTTTCTGCAGGCCATCCTGCCACTCTGCCCCGGCCGTATCTGGTCATATATGGCCCGCTCAGAGCTTCTCAACACCGATGCCAACGCTGGCCGTCTCCTTATCCTGACCGGCGTGTCTGATGTTGTGTCTGAGCGCTTCAACTTCCTCATGACGGCCGTTCGCTTCCTCGTGGGCCTGGTAGACAATGCTGCCAGCAGCGCCATCCAGCGCAAAGGCATCATCAAGCCCGGCGGCGCGCGCGCTGGTTCTCAGCACCGCAGCAGCACCACCACCACTGTTGCAAGCAGTAACAACGATGGCAATGATGCATGGCTTGGTGCCTCGGACAAGACGGTGGCCCAGGTCACCTTGTCAATTGCCCAGACGGTCGTGGACCTGTACGAGAACACAAGCACCTGGAAGTTTGCCTCTGAGCTGCAGCGCGCAAGCCTCGTGGGCGGCATTGTCGGCATCCTGCGCGATGTTGTCGTCAGCGCATCGAGCCTCGAGGCCCCTGCCGAGAAGCTGGGCCTTGACGCTGCCCTTGCTCCAGCCGCTGAATTTGTCGTCCAGAGCTTCTTTGCGTCGTCCTCCTCGTCGCTCCGCTTCCAGCCCATCCTCATCTCTCTTGTCGCTGGTACGGAGCTGCCCTCTTCAACGATGTACCCCCGCCGCCGCCGCGTCATGGTCAACCGTGTCCTCGCCGTCCTCGAGCTCACCTCGGCTCTGCTCAAGGTCGCCGGCCGCGTGGACACGGCTGGAAAGGCGTCACAGCTGGAGACCCAGGTGTTCCAGATTGCCACGCTGCCAGCGCGCATGTGTGCCAACACCGTTGCGCGGCGGCAAGCTCTCGCTCTGCTGACGGACCTGGTGGTCACTTCGGCGGCACGGACCAGTGAGCCGCCGTCGCTTCTCGGCTATCTGGGCCCTCAGATCTCGCGGTCGTTCCTAGGCGTGCTCATGGCCATGGACAAGCCGTTCCAGCGGCCGACGGAGACAGCACGGATATGGAAATTCTTCTCGACTGTGCTGCGGCATCGCCAGCAGTGGATGGCCAACTGCCTGCTCACGGGCAAAACCCCGCGTGAGGCGTTGCAGACGGACGGCAAGGCCGCCACCGCTCTCTCGTCCAATGCCGCTCTCGCAAAAGCCAAGGACGCCCTGCGATCGATCGCGACGCTGCCCCAAGCCGAGGCCCTCGCCATCCTCGACTTTTTCACCACGGCGCAGAACCACTGGCCCTGGACGATCTTTGCCATCCGCAGCGACAATGCCTTCTTGGCAAGCATGCGCGCCTATGTGCGTGGCCTGCAGCCAGCAGCAACGACGGCCAAGGCGGACGCCCTGTCAGCAGCCAACGAGGCCCGCATCGCCGCCTACATTGCTGAGAGCTTTGCCATGCAGCTGTACCACGCGCGACAGATGGGCGCCGACGACGCATTTGCCCGCGAAGTCGTGCAGGACATTGACTACTACCTGCGCGACGGTGTCGCCGTCTCGGGCTACAACTCGTCACTGCACGGCAACTTCCAGCGCAACTTTGCCGCCCGCTACACGGGCTGCTCGCTCGACCAGTTCAAGCGGTCGTCGCAGCAGCCACAGCGCCCCGACCTGGGCTCGCAGTTCTACTACGCCCTCGACGTGGCCGACAAGATGCTGTCCTTTGACAGCGCGTGGACGGGCGTCAACAACAACAAGAACGGCTTCCGCAAGGAGATGGAAACGGCCAATCTCAACCTGTCGCTCGTGGACGCGCAGGTGGCCCTGTTCCGCGCCTTTGAGATGCTCCTCCTCGAGCTTAGCGTGTGTCTGCTGCCCAGCAACCGACGCATGCCCGTCATCATGATCCAGCTGGCCGAGCAGTGTCTGACGGCCAACCAGTCGATTCAGGGCCCCGAGCTCATCTTTGCACAGATTGCGCAGAAGCGCGCCAGTCTAGCGCTCCTTTTGCTGCAGCGCCTGGCCGAGCACGGCCTGCTCCCCAAGGACGTCTCGCAGCTGTTGCTGGTCGTGTGGGCCAGCATCAGCGGCATCGAGAGCAACCCGTGGTCGCCCGAGCAGTCCACCTACTACCGCACGCTGCTGCGCATCCTCTATGTCGTTCTCCGCGGACCACGCCGCGGCATTGACAACAAGCCGCATCCGCCACCGCAGGCGGCGGGCAGCACGGCCAGCACGCCGCTGGGCAGTATTGAAGAGGGTGGAGGAGCCAAGGCGGGATCGTCGGCAGCCGACGACATGGCGATTGTGGTGCCCACGACGCAGACCGTGCTCAATGTTCTCGACCGCGTGGTGGCGCACGGATTCCGGGCTCTTGTGAGCATGATCCACGACGCCGAGGCCGAGGTGCGGCCCGACGACCTGGCGCTGCTGACGGCCGTCCTGCAAGCCTGCTTGGCCATGCCGGGCATGTCGGAGAACCAGACGCAGGTGCTCAACATTATGGCGTCACACGATGTGCTGCATGTGGCCACGTCTCTCTTTTCGTGGTCCGACAAGCTGCTGGTCGACGACCGCGACCCCGTGTACGGCGAGCTGAGCCTCTTGTTCCTGCTCGAGCTGTCGTCGCTGCCCGTCGTGGCCGAGCAGCTGGCATGCGATGGCTTCCTGAGCCACCTGACCTCGGCCGGTCTTTCTGCGCACATGCGCCGGCCCGGCGTGTCGCCCTTCTCCGAGGTCGCCATGGGCCAGCGCTGCTATAGCATCTGGGCCAAGGCGGTCCTGCCGCTGCTTGTCAATATCGTCATTGCGCTGGGCACGAGCATTGCCCCCGAAGTGGCCTATGTTCTCAACCAGTTCCCCAACCTGCTCGCATCCAGCATCCAGCGGTTCGAGGCGCCTGGTCTCAGCCGGACATCGGCAGCCACCCTGCGCGACGAGGCGGCCGAGGAAGCCAAGAGCAAAAAGGACAAGAGCAACAAGAGCAAGACGACCATTCGGGGAAGCGGGGGCGCAGGACCTCACTTGACGCTCCTGGCCGTCAACGAAGTGCACACGCTGGCGCTGCTGACACGTGTTCTCGAGGCTCTGCGGGTCAACCACGCGCGCGACATTGCCCCCGTGACATGGGACGCGGCGCCCGTGCTCGAGAGCGTCGACTTTTGGCTGTCGCGGCCCAAGCTGCTGCGGGAGCGGCTGGTGCCTCTGGGCCCCCGCGAGTCCGCATGGCGTGCTGCCGAGCCTGAGCACGGACCTGGTGGAAGTGTCGGATGGGGTCTGGTGGCCGAGAACCGTCTCGAAGAAAAGGTGATGCAGCTCATGGTGGCCACGCGTGTGATCCTCAGCGATGACGAGGCCGAGTAAAGCGGTGGGGAAATCATGGGAATAGCGCATCCGATTTCTTGTGTATGTTTTGCCCGCCCATTGGTGTTTTATTTCTTTTCTTGTATTCTGCTTTTCTTTGAGAGATAATATGCGTTCATCTTTGTTTGTGGGATGCTTTTTTTTTGTTGTTTTTCTTGCCTTTTGTATTTTGTCTTTTATTTTTGGCGCCTGGTTGGCTTGTTTCATAGTTTAAAACGCGCCTTGGTTTGATTGATCACCACAAGAATAATGGGATTGCAATATGTCCAAATATGTCTGCCATGTGAAAGTGTAGAGATGATATAAACACAGTAAACCCCTCGGGGGCTCTCCCCGTCCTAGTCCATGTTGCCCATCCTGGTACCTGGTAGGTATATCACCAAAGACAGGCCATAACGTCATAGGTGCTTGTCATTGTTTTTCTGTATTCTTTCTCAAGTCATTCGATTGGGGCCCGTTCTATCTTTCTTTTTTTTTATTTTTCTTCTTTATCTCTGCTGCTGCTGCTGGTTCATCTCGGCATTGTGCTCCTGGAAGCGCTCCGACAGGCGCTGCTGCGTAGCCAGAGCCTTTTGCACACAGCGAGTAACGCAGGCCGTCTCGCGGTTCGACACCGTCTTGGAGGTGAAGTCGTCAATGCATGACTGGAAGCAGTGGTCGACAAGGTTCGAGAAGAGCTGCAGTCTTGATTAGTTCATGGTCCTATACCCAGCGGTAGCAGATAGCAGAGAAAAAAAAACGTACGCCAATAAACTCCTTGACCTGGCGCTTCTGCAGGCGCTGTTCAAGCTCGCGGGTCTCAGCAGCAGTGAGGCTACAAAGGTAAAACCGGTTAGCAAAAAAGGTATTGTCGAGACCAAATTTGGTAATGTCTACTCGAGCTGCCTCAAGGCAACCTCTGCTCGACGCCGGGGCGTACCTGTCCATTGTGTCTGGTGTCTGAACGATTGGCGGGTTCTATCACCGGATATGTATGGGCGCGTGTGTGTCAGGTGTCGCCGTTGGGATCAGTCGGGACAGCCGTGGAGATGCGGTGGTGGTCGTGTGTCGTCGGATTCGGTGAGCGCCGCCGTCCCCTGCATCGTCGCAGCAGCTCTTTGCCGAAAAATCTTTTGGAACGGATAAAAGTGGGTATCATTATGGTTGTATTATGTAATGCGGTTTCTTTGACAAGCTGCCGCCCTGGGATACTAACGCAGCGCTCTGTACAAAGTACACCCTTCAAGGTGGTCATGACATGAAATGGTACCAATACGACTGGGGAGTAGTCATTTTTTTTTCCATCATACGGTACTCGACAAGGAATTGTACAGCCCGCGAGGATTGGTCGTGGTCGTTAAAATAGCCAGCAAAGACAATACGTCATTTCGCAAAAGCTCAGAAAAATGATACCTATGAAAGGCACAAGTTATACGGCTAAAGGGGCAGGAATATGACATGCGAAAATATTCCGTACAATGGGGCTTGGCCAAAAGGAGGGAGGAGGAGGAAGGGATCCCAAGAAGAAGGCTCGGGAAGCAGCCAAAGTCGCAGTTTATCAAAATTTCTTTTTATAGAAACATCGCGGCCCGGAAAGCTCACACGAGTCAGCAGCTGGTCGCCGAGGGCTGCCATGTGCAGAAATGCAGTCGTGGGTCGGTCCCGGCTGCCGGGCGTCAAGTTCTGGTATCACGGAACTTTCCTTTCTTCCATTCTTTCCAAGGGCAGCTCGTGAAGGATGGATGCATGCTGTCGGAGTACATTTCCCCGTCACCATGTCGCTCCTTGTCCATAATATCCTTGTACTCGTGATGCATTGTGCATGTGTCTTTTTTAAGATCCTACACTATTTACTATGCAATGCATAGAGAACCTCAAGGGATTAAGTCGACATGCCGGAGGGTGGGGAGAGGTTGAGAGAGCAGGTTTCTGCCTTTGCGAGTACTTTCAACCAAAAGATACATCAATGAAGGAGGCGCAGCTGCAGCCACTTCTCATGCAGGTCGTGCAGCTTCCATGGCCACCATCTGTGCGTCTTGAAACAAAGCGCACATCTGTCAACGAACGACGTCATTACACACACTGGCAAGCTGGCAGTGCTTTTTTTTTTCTTTTTTTCTCGTGTTTCAAAGAAGCAAGCCAGGATGAGAACAAGAGCTGAAAATGGAACAACACAAAAAAACCATCTTGCCGTGTACATCAAGCATGCTTTAGCACCTATGGAAGGCAATATAGGTGGCTTGCAGATAAGCGGTAGCTACAGAGTAGACTCTCCGGTGTAGGTTACCTATTTCATGGGCAGGCCAACAGCTACATATTCTGCAAGTAATCCGCAAAGCAGTAAAAAAAAGAGCATCCGGAGTATCGATGTGCAGCCGTGCTCTTGACTTCTTTATCAACGCAATTACCCGGCCATAGGAATTGCCTTCCGAATAATATAAAACAACAATAATAGCAACAATAATAGCTCTAAAAATCAAGTTAAAAAGGCCAGCAGCATCGTGGCCCGTTGCCGTGCCTCTTCCCGCTGTCAGGCAGCTCGGGTAGTGGGTCCCGCTTACTTTGGTACTCCAAGACGCTCAAGATAGGCGCGCTACGGAGTACTATGCAAATACACCCGTACGATGAGCCGGCGTCCAGCGTCTTGGCCTGCTTTGTCTTTTTTGTTGTCTGCGGGACCTTTGACAAAGGGCGGGCGTGCAAAGGCACAAGTCAATGGAGGAAGGTCTAGCGAAAGCCTGGACCGGAGCCATGGTACGCAGCTGTCTGACAAAAAGACGCAAAAAAGCACTGCTAGCAAGCAAATTATGCTCGTATTCCTTCTGCAAAGCATTTGGAACGGCCGTTTCTGGCATGCCAACGTACTTTTTATACAAAGCCGGTGTAGTGCTCCGAAATTAACATGAAAAAAAGACGGGGGTCGGGCGCCGAAAACAGAGAGATGAAAATAAGGCAAATGGAAGAAAATATGCAACTATGTCGAAATTCTCATGCTGCTACTTTGTAGATGGAAGAACAGCCATTTCCAGCGAGTCTGACCGGGCAGCGAACCAAGGTACTCCGTACACCGTTAGCACCTTCCCGTGTCGGTAGCTTGGCCAGACCCGTCCTGAGATTATTATAGAAACAAAAAAAAAAAAAAAAAGCCACCAATGCAGGCCTCGCCATTGTCGATGGGTACCCTTGCTCTTCACGCCGCTGGTCAAACAAAAGAAAAAAAAGAAGGGATTGCTGGCATTTTCGTCTTCCCATCCGTCTTCTTCTTTCTTTTTATCATCAAAGAATTTTAAACAAAAATAAGACAAATGTTCTTTTGTTCTTTGCCCTCATCTCAGCAGCTTATCCTGGTTTTTGGTTTGCGACATCCGCTACCGTGAATGCGGGAAGGAGCGCCGTCAGCACCTGCCTCCCCAGACCGCTGTCCGTGCTCTGCAGTGGTTCGCTCTTTCCCGCGTGCAACTCTGTATTTTCACGCTATTTTCCACACTGGACCCGCCAATACAACTTCATGTAAGATACTGCTGCCTCTGTATGAACACCTGAATTCCAGCGTTGTACCGGCCACCGCCGTCCAGCGCATTCTCTGTCGGCCCTCTCCCTCCAGGTCCTCCCTGCAGCACACCCCTGTCGACTTTTCCGTAATTAAGCTCTTTGGGAGCTACCCATATGCACAGAAGCAGGAGCCCTCCTGAATAGAAGCATCAAAAGAAGCAGAGACACCTCGGGTGGCTCTTCTTGTACCTATTTTTGTTTTTCTGTCCTTTTTTTTTGTTCCTTCCTTTGGCTGTCAATACGGCAGTGTATTTCTCACCCCTTTTGCACCTTCCTAATTTTCTTCATTTGTCTCCTGATGTGCTCTTTCTCCTTGTCGATTTTGCCCTCCTTTGCACCTTCCTCCACATCGCTTTCTTCAACCGCTCGCCTGCTGTCTCCCCTCCATTATTTTAACACCTTTTTTTTTTTCACAAAAATCCACCCCCCCTCCCTCTCCACCATCCCTTTTTGCTTCTAGCCCTTACTTTTTCGTCGACGCCCCCGTCACCTCTCGTCGTGCACCCCACAGGGGACACAGGACCACCCGGTACCGCCCCCCCTCGTACTTGCTGCCTGCCTTTTTGGCCAGTTCCGTGCCCGCCTCTTGCCTTTTGTAGGAGCAACCCAACGTCCCACACAGCGCCCGTCGCACCACGCGCGGACCCTCCTCGCTCATTTCCCGCCTCTGCCCTCATTTTCCGCCTTTCCGCCAGCAGCTTTGCATCTTCAACCGACGTCAGCGCCCGCACTCATCGCTCTCACCCCCCTCCCCTTCTTTCTCACACCGTCTTCTGTCGACACGACGCTCTCCGTATCGCGCCAATCGCCAGCCGACCGCCCTCACGACTGCGCTCATCGCTGCTGACAACTCGTTGTATTTTCGAGATCCAGCAAAGCTTTTGTTTCTCCGACTCCTACCGATCCTGAGCCTTCAACGCTTTATTCCGTTGTATCCTTTACCTGTATTCTTGCGACGCGCATTGCGACATTCAGTCAGCCGCCTGCCCAGCTCCCGCCTTCTACCCATCTGCTTCGGCATCCGACTACAGCCTGCGCGTTGTCCCTACATCGAGGACGCGCGACAGCGACAGCGAAGCTGATCTCTGGCAATCGCACCCATTCACCAAACCGGCTCGGTGGCCGTCGTATTTCGCGACACGAATCGCGACACGATGGCATCGGGCTCGCCCCCGTCGAAGAGGGTCCCGTCACCAGTGCCGGCCGCGCTGCCGGACAAGCCCGATGAGCAGACTCATGGCCAACAGGAGCAGCAGCAGCGTCAAGGGCAGCTTCAAGAGCAACAGCAACAGCAGCAACAGCAGCAACAGCAGCAACAGCAGCAACGGCAGCAGCAGTATCAACAACAACATCAACAGCAACATCAACAGCAACAGCAACAGCAGCACCAATACGGCCAAGCTCGCGAACAGCAAATACAAACCGCGCCCCCGCATCACCAGGAGCAGCAACTACAACCGCCGACACCGCGCACAACGATGCCCGAGCAAACAGGCGAGATGCAGTCATCGATGGCGCAACAGCCTCAGCCGCAACAACAGCGACTGCATCGCAACCATCTCGACCACCACCATCATCACCAGAATCACCACAGCCCCAACCCGCCGGCTCAAGGCCACTCGTCGCCCTCGCATCTTCAAGCCGCCCTGCACCGCCATCCTAAGCTCCCTGTCTCGCCGCCGCCAATGCCTGCGGTTGCAACGAGCAGTAACAACTCGTCGCCGCCGACGAAGCGCGACCTGAGATCGTGGTGGAAAACGTTCAAGCTGCAACCTAGAAACAACGGCCCGCAAGGTAAGCTCGCTTCGCACTGCATCCCTCTTTTGCGGTTTTCGTTCTTTTTTTTCCCCTTTCTTTTCCCTTTCTTTTCTTTTTTTCTCGGTTGGCCTTCGACATCTACGCGCGCCTACACGCCAAACTTACTTTACCGGCAACTGTGAGCCAATTGTGCCTCGCATACGCAAAGCGCCAAAAGAAGGAGGGAGCAAAAAGAAAGAAAAAGAAAAAAAGAGAGAGAGAGAGAGAGAGGCGGGGAAGAAACAAAAGAAACCAGACACCCAGATACACCCACGTCCAACGACGGCGCACGGGGGTCTGCTTCCGCACGCAACAGACTCAATTTCATCTTTACCAGCGGCTGCATATATATTTCGTCGGGAAGGGGAAATTCGGTGTCACATGAAAATGCGCCATGCAGCAAGGCCCCAACATCAACCGTCGCATCCTCGAGCGATAAGGCTGGCTCTGTCGCACAGCACCCCAAAGAGATGTGCAAGTGATATCTTGCTAACCTTTTCCCTTTTTTTATGCATAGAACCACCGCCACCAGGCATCTTTGGCGTGCCGTTGAGAGAGAGCATCGCATATGCCAATGTTGCGATATCCCTTTTGAACGAAGACGGCGAAAGCTACATTTACGGCTATGTTCCTATTGTCGTCGCCAAATGCGGCGTTTTTCTCAAAGAGAAGGGTACGTTGCACCACAGTGGCGTGATGTTTTATATCCATTTTCTTTTTATTCTACTTTTATCTGTTTTCCCATTTACCTAACAAACTGCAGCCACCGAAGTCGAGGGCATCTTTCGTCTCAGCGGCTCTGAGAAGCGTATCAAAGAACTCAAGCAGGCGTTTGATTCTCCCGACCGCTACGGAAAGGGCCTCTCATGGAACGGCTACACCGTCCACGATGCCGCCAACGTCTTGCGCCGCTACCTCAACGATCTCCCGGAGCCTGTTGTCCCGCTCATGTTTTACGACCGTTTCCGTGAGCCGTTGCGTCATGCTACTGTCCATGGCACCGGCGATGCCGATGGCCCGCAGTTCAAGGAGGGCTTTGACATGATCACGGCCATCAAGCAGTACCAAACGCTCATCACCAAACTGCCACCTCTCAACCGCCAGCTCCTCCTCTATATTCTCGATCTCCTGGCTGTTTTTGCCGCCAAGGCCGACATCAACCGCATGAACTCGCAGAACCTGGCCGCCATCTTCCAGCCCGGAATTCTGTCACATCCGTCACACGCCATGGCCCCCGAAGAGTACCGTCTCAACCAGACAGTCCTCATCTTCCTGATCGAGAACCAGGACCACTTTCTGATTGGCATGCACGGCACGGCCGCTGATGAGCGCACTGTCCGGGAAGTCCAGCGCGGCACTCCTTCCGTAACGCCAGGAACACCCCACGACAGCCAAGGCACGGGCGGTATGACGCGCAGCACTTCGAACGCTAGTGCTGGTGCCGAGAGTGTAGCTCGTGACGGAAAGATCCGCCGCAACCGCTCCACGTCGTCTCACAACTCCAAGCATTCGCGTCACTCCAACACCAATAGCATTGGCAACAGCCACATGATGCACACCCCGAGCCCACGAGGCAGCGGCATCGCTCTGGCAGCAGCTGGAGCGGTGGCTGGCACAAGTCCTGGAGGCGGCAGCCTCTCGCGCAGTAACACCTTGCCGGCAAGGTCGCCTGGCATCAGCCCTGGTCGGTTCCCCAAGAGGATCGACGCGTCAAGCACCCCCGTGACTCCCCTCACACCTATCCAGCCCTACGCGACGGGTGTTGCGACGCCGACGGTGGAGTCTGTGGCCGAAGTCATCACCCCCGGCGAGGACAGCAGCAGTATGGCCGACCCATTCGCGACCGTGGTTGCAGGAACTCAGAAATCACCGCAGTCGCAGCCGTCACACCCCTCGCAGCCATCGCAGCAGCCAGAACAGCGTCAGCAACCGCGGCCATTGCAACAGCAACCGCAGCAGCAACCGCAGCAGCCACCTGGCTCGGTGCATGTGCCTGGTGTTGATCTGATGCCGCCGACACCACTGGTCCCGGAAGCAGGGAATGCCAACTGGCCAGTCCCGCCTCCTGTAGAATCCGGTGCCACGTCATCAACGCCACCACCGACACAACGACGGTTCCAGCTGTTCCAGCGAAACAATAGCAATACGGCGGTTCCCGGAACAGCGTCCAACGACAGCTCGAATGACTTGCGGCCGCAGCCTAACAAGCTGCGCAAAAAGAGAATGCCGAGCGGCATGAATGCTAGTGCGCTTAGCTCGACCACGTCCCTGCCCACGTCGTCGGCGCAGCCATCGCCGAGCTACGAGCCAGTTACCAACCCTCTTGAGGACCAAGCGAGAGCCGCGGCGATGGCAGCAGCGGCGGCCACAGTGCGTGCTCACAAACAGTCGCCGACAGCGTCTCTCCACAGCTCCTCTAACGACGGGTCTGACCCTGGCGCCACCGACGAATATGGCGCGCCGCAGCGATCCGAGACAGCCCAGGCGGAATCGGCCGAAAAGTCGAGGAAGCGCATGTGGCGCATCTCACGGCGTAAAAACGATCCGCCAGCAGGCCAGGCGTCGGCCCAGGCGACGACAGGAGCGTCCAACACAGTTCCCGCAGGAGCTGCTATCGTTCCGCCGACCATGCCCGCCGCCCTCGCCGGCAGCCAGGGCACCATGTCTACGCCATCTGTGCACACCTCTGGTCTCGGCTCGATGGCGCACGGTGCCGTGTCGTCGAGCTCCATTGCTAGTGGCGGCGGCCATGGCTATTATGGTCAGGGTCATGGCCAACTTGGTCAAGGTCACGGCCATGGCCATAGTCATAATCACGGTCATGTCCATGCTATGTCGATGGCTGGTGCCAGCGGGTCATCTGAGCTGGTTGCTGGGCACGGTGCCGAGGATCCCAAGGATGACCACGGCAAAGGATCATTGTCGGGATGGATCAGGAGCAAGGTCCGTGGAGGCAAGGATACAGGACGCAGCAAGTCGCCCACGCCATCGGATTTTGTGGGTTCAGCCCAATCGATTGACTCGACTGTTATACGTGGACGGAGTTTGGACCTTGACCGTGTTGTCGAGAAGAATGAGCGCAAGTGATACACCCACCCTTTTTTATGATTCTACGTCCTTTTTTTTGTTTCTCTCTTAGTCTTGTTATTGTTTTATATTCTTCTTTCCCCCTCTCCTGTGTTCTTGTTGATTGTTTTTTTTTTTTTTGTGCGGATTTTGAGTTTCTTTTTTCGTTATTCTTTACAATCCATTTCATACCTGATGCACTAAAAGGGAAGAATGATGTCCCTCACTTTATTTGGCCGGTTTGTTTATTTCATTACTCATTTTTTGATGCTCCCGATGATAGACTGCCGGCCTACCTATTGAATACCTACGTCAGCCATGAGGCGTCGGCGTCTATTTCCATCATTACAGATCTCTACCTGCCCGTGCTAAAGGAAACATAACCATACCATGCGAAAGGGCCAGCGGTCTCACACACGGACCGTCGGCTTTTAATCAGTCCTTGATCGTCCTTTGATCCTTCAACCCCTTGGGTATTTTTTTTGTTGGTACATACAAGTAGCCATCAGGGGTCCATGGCGGATTGGCTTCTCTGCACCTTGGGCACCATCTCGCGGCCTCGCCTTTTATCATTTGTCATGATTCTATCCCCCCTTTTCGTTAATATAGTCCCATTAAAAACAGCTGTTTTTGCTCATCAGGCAAGGCGGTTGTTCAAGAATAGGAATGACTACGGAGTAGGTATGTATATTGAGTTCTGGGCGTGTTTGCCTTACAGGTTGACTTTTGAATGAGCAGTCTACCTATTTTGTACGCCCGGCCCGTGGGGTAAATTTTTACCGTCGTAGGGTTCTTGGCGTGATTTCTCCAAGTCAAGATTTCTTTTTTTTTTGATTTTTATTTGTTTTTGGCTTTTTTTTTTTTTTGCAAAAGACCGCACCCCTCTCCGATTACATTCTGACGGAATCTTCTGTCTCGTTCCCGACTCTATTTACACACTGAAACCAGAGATGGCCAGTGTCCTGCCTCCGTACCTGTACATATATTATTGCTGGCCGTTGCTTAATTCGGATACCTATGATGGCTACCGGGGTACTTATATTCAAACTCATTAATAAGGCGCGCATGTAAGTACTTAATAGTGAAAGCTATGCAGAAAGATACTCTACTCTGTATCTTGTGTATATCTTACAGTGCCCGGTGATAAAAATAGCCACGGTCGATTGTCCGCCAAACATGGAGAGTTTGGACGAGAGAGTCTGCTTAGCTGCCAGAACTATCTTCTTTGTTGGGATTGAATATATTTTGCAAGATATAGAGTAGATGTATGTGCAGAGCCTATCATAATGGAAGCCAAAGGGGCCGTCCGTGCGCGACTGTTGGTAGATATTCCGGGCACTGTTGCATTTCATTTCTTGGGGGAACAGATATCTTGCTCCGTACTCCGTACAGAATTCATGCCATAGCCTCATCGACGCCCGGGGAATACGACTCAGGGGGCACATTGCAACCTAACCAACACCTCTGCTCGCAACTCTGTTCGCTGACAGGGTGCACTATCGCAACGAGTGCCCTACTCCTTACATCTGTTGGCTAGAAGTAAGATGTGGATTTATATACCATGTAGTAAATGGCAAAGCCTCCACATATCCCTTTTAGATGTCGTGGTAGGGCGTATATGCATGTATCTTACCTTGCAAGTATATCGAGGCAGAGCCCATATAAGCACTGCTCATTCAACGAAGATACATGTTTCTGCACGGGATGCAGGTGCTGCACCTCGCATTTATGACCTCTTTACATGTGTTTCGTGAAAACATGGCTTGATGTCGTGCAATAGACATACCGATACATTGTGCTCTTATCATCAGCAGAGAGTGACCAGAGAGCATGGAAAGTTCTGACAGAGGCGCGCAGCCCTTCGGGCGGAAAGGCGGAGGTTCGATCAAAACAGACCGATCAGTGATGGCCAAAAAAGCTAACAAAAAAAAACCCCATGCAGTAAAATCAATATGAAATACAAATACAACAACATGCAGGGCCAGGGGTAAGAACAAGTTGAATCCTTCGTCCCCTTTTTCATTAAAGCGCTGCAGGAGGCGGCAACTATATATGGTTTAGCGCGCATATGTACCTACATGTATGTACCTGCCAAGTTAAAGCCGTGCCGTTTTTTAGGCGGCTCCTGCCGCTTCAAGCCTACGAGTATGGTAGGCGGACATGGACTTTTCTTGGCCTAAAAACCTTATTTCCCCACCCTTAGTGTGATGTATTACAGCGTGCTTGGAGCCCTATTCCAGCGCATCACAACGGACTTTGTAAGATGCATCTACAGTACCTAGGTATTTTCATGTACGCAGCCTAGGCGTGTTAATCTTATTAAGAGACCTTTTAAGGCCTCATTGAGCGTATGCCATATTATGGTTTGCCATTGTTTTGTACCTTACCATACGGTTTGCTGCAAGAACTCCTGTCTTTTTTTTCCGGCGACCTGAGGACGGCCATCTTGGGCCCAAGGTTACATCCGGTGCCTAGCCAATGATATTGTGATAAAAGGGGGGGATGTGAGTTCACCGTTTTGATGTAGTGTAGGCAGAGTACTCGTCCAGTTGCCCACAATGGGCTTTTTATGATAGCCAGCAACAGTTGAGTACTCCTACAGGACGTGCGTGTAGTTTGTTTCCCTCCCATCTTTCCAAGGCCCTCTCACGTCAGGCGGCATACTGGGTAGCCGCATAAAACTGAACTGCTCATTTGGACGGCCCTCTACTACATAGCTTTCCATTACTTTTTGCGAATGTTCTGGGTATGCTGGGATCGCCATTGCCCACGGTCATGAAAATTTGAAATTGCCGCCCAGAGAGGCTGGAATATTTGCACATATGCCGGTCCCCGGTCCCTTGCCAATGCCGGTGCCTCTGGTGGACAGGCCTACTCTCGCATACATCGTATTCATAGTAAAAGTGGAAAACAATCAGATGCCAGAGTACTTGTGGAATACCTATCTATATCTGATCCCTCTGGCACATTTGCAATATTTTACTAAACCACTTTCCCAGTCAAACTTGCCAGAGAACCTCTTCGTTTTCTCTGATCTTTCCGTTGTGCTTTGTGTTTGCTTTGCCACGATTCACCCACCCGGGTCTATTGTCACCACTGATCACCAGCTTTTCCCCCCCTCTTTTCATACCATTAGCTCCGGTGGCTTCCATATTTGGATCTTTGCTCCTCTGTTAGCCCATCTGTGTCTGGTCCTCAGGCCGTTCACTCCATTCAGCATTTCCTTTTTCATATGGGACTTGCCTTTCCTTTCTGAGGACGTCTGCCGAACAAGTGAGGCATTCCAAATATATCTTTGTGTGCACTATTCGCAGCTGTCACTGACTCCTGAAAGACGCGTGCTTTCATCTCATCTTTTGTCTCTTTCTCTCTGATCTCGACGTCGACACAAAACGACGCTTCAAGTGTCATTCGCAGCTTGACGGTCTCTTCTTTGTCCATCTTCTTTCATAAGACACACACACACACAACGAAAAACCAAATCGACGGTGGCCCATCATGACCAACCTCGGCCCGCTGACGGATTTCTCGCCGTCGCCATCATGTGTGGTCGACATGTACATGGATCTCGACGGCAAAGAGGGATGTTTTGTCGGCGCTTCAAAGGTGGCCTGTGAAGATTATCACCTTGGTCCCACCACCTCAAACGGAGATTGCCTTCCTGCCACCTGGAATCCTGCAAGCACAGCCTTTTACTCGCCGGCATCCTGCCCCGGCGGCTACGAAATGGCGTGCTCCTCCGTCTCCGGCAAGGGAGCCGATGCCGAGACTTTTGCTACGTGCTGTCCTTCGTAAGTTTCATTCCCATGTGAACGATTCCTTTTTGCCCGCCGAGAAAGATGTACCTTCTCTCTTTGTGCCTCATGCTGATATGAATAACTACGCAAAAGAGGCTTTACATGCCGAGCAACGGCATACTGGAAGTGGGATTCGACCAATGGCTGTGTCTCGCAGATGACGGACACGAATCTGGTCGTCTATACCGTGAGCATGCTCGGACAGGGCTGGGCCACGTCGACGGTCTTTACGACGGCCAGCATCAACGCATATGCCTTCAATGTCAATTTCCGGTCGGGCGACTTTGCCACGACGTCCACACCATCATCCACCCCAGCATCGAGCAGCTCAACGGACACTGCGAGTGGCAAGGACAAGTCGGGCCACCATTCGAATTCCAAGTCCGTCTCGACCTCTTCTGCCGCGAATTCAACATCGGTGGAGACTGTCCTGCACAAGTCCACTGCTTCGGACGGCCACGTCGTCACGTCCACGGAGCGCCATTCGGTGACTATTGTTGCCCAGTCGCAGAGTGCCGCCCCTGCCGCTGCTGGTTCGGGCCTGAGCACGGCCGCCAAGATTGGCGTCGGTGTCGGTGCCGGCGTTGGCGCCCTGATCATCCTTGGTGCTCTCGCATTTTTCATTTTGCGCTACCGCCGCAAGACCCTGGCCCAGCGCGCAGCCCTTGCTGCTGCTGCTGCTGCGGCGGCAGCTGGTGGCTCAAAGGGCGAAGCTGGTGCGGCAGGAACGGGTGCCAACCCTGGTCCCCAGGGCGGTCCCGGAGGCGCACTGCCGGATCAGTTATCCACGATGGCCCCCAACACCATGGCTATGCTGACATCGGGCGCTGGCGGTATGTACATGCCGGTAGCAACGGGCCCCGTCCCCATGATGCCCGATATGAGCATGGTGGGCATGGGTGGTATGGCAGGCATGGCCGCGTTGGATCCCAGCACGATGACGGAAGAGCAGAGAGGACTCTACTACGCGGCACTGGCCCAACAGCAATCCGTGACGATGCCCATGCCCATGCCCATGCCCATGCCTATGCTTTCTTCCAGAGGCACGCCCATGGTCGAGGCTGCCAGCCTTTCCCTGATGCATCCCATTGAGATGCCTGCTCCTCACGACCAGCAGCACCAGATCCCGAGCATGCCGACAGAGCCCAACTCTTCCCGTGCGTCGCTCATCTCCCACTCGCCGCATCCGTCCATGCCATCCATGCCGTCCCAGGCGCCCGTTCAGCCACCTGAATTGCCGCGTTCGACCCCTTCGCCAGCAGCGCCCTCGATGAGCAACCATGCGACGTCGGTTCACTCACACCCTCACAGCATATCGCAGAACTTTGACTAAATAACGAAGAAGAAGAATGGAAGGAGATGGGGGAAGACAATACGGTGGTGAGGAGGAGGGAGGGGGGCGAAGAGAAGGTTGGATTTCCTTGTTCCATCTCAAAAAAAAAAAAAAAAAGATACCCGTCGATGTCTCCCTAGACGAGTAGGTCTCATCTATTTCTTGCATGAGCTTCTCACTCCTTGTTTTTCTGTCACATACCTCAATCTGTTCGAGCCTGTTTAATAGCGTCTTCCTGTTTGATTATAATCTCACTATTTAATCCGTACCTCTTCAACACAATCTATATCATACATAAATTAGTCCAAGATGGACCACGTGCCGCAAATGGGGGTCTTCTTTGGTTTATGCTGTGGTTGTGGCGGCATGTTCCGTGCGGTGAGAGCAAGATACGACGTGAATATAAGGTGAAGCCTACATGTATTCCTCTAGGCCTGGTCATTACCGCGCTGCAAAAAAATCAGCCAAAGAAGCCAAGAAAATCAAAAAGTAAGAGTCACCGGACAAGCGTCAACAATTGGCGCCAATGGGCGGCCTCGATGAAAAAGTACGGAGTACTGTGCTGCGCCTGGCTATGACGCTGCCCATGACGCTGTCAATAACCGCAAGAACGGCCGCCGGGGCTTGGCTTTTTCTTTTTTGTGCGTTTTGGCGTCGAAGCAGAGCATGCCAGATAAGGCTTGCCCCCACGCAGGAGTTGTTCTAGCGCCCGTTTTTTAGTGTGTAAGCTCCCTGATTCAGTATTAGACACTGCTGAAACAGGAAGGAGAACGCTGCCAAGATCTGGGCGAGATAAAAAGCGACGGCAATTCCATCACCCATCTGCTGCCATACCTGTCTGCACAACACTGCATCGTGCCGCATTTCCAGCCCATCACGCGACCCTCGCGCACCCCCAACCCTCAACCTCCCAACCCAACTCGCAGAAATAGAGAATGACCGCAACGCCTTTGGCCTACTCGTCAAGCCACCGAGTTACCTGACCGATTTGCACCCAATCGCTTGTTGTCGGAATTGTGACTTTTTGCAACAGACAGCAACAGCCATCGGACATCCCCAGTCTTGTTGAAATACGAGTAGGCACGGATTTTTCAACATTTCGAATTTATTGCACAGAAAGGTGAGATTCAAAGGGATGGAATGCGCGATATATGGAGGTACATCGAGCATGTACCATTTGCCCCCCCCCCTCCCCTTTGCGATACACAGCCGCGCCTTCCCCATGTTTTCACTTGGGCTGTCTTCCACTGTATCCACTAGCCAATTTTAGGCAGTTTCTCTTGGCTAGCGCTTGAATTTCAGGGCTTTCTGAGAGCAAGCGCTGCCGCTTTTGCCGTCCAGTGCAGCAATAACCCTTGTGCAGCTCCCCATCGCACCTTCCCCTTCAATGCTTTGTCTGGGCGCCGTTTGCATACGAGTACTCCCCATTGTATCTCACACCTTCTCTTTATTTTTTTTTATCAGATTCGCTCCTTCCAATTATCACGAATCCGCCTTTTCTGGGCGCTCTCTATCTCCTTGTTTGTTTGCGCTTCTTTTGCTGTCGTTTCATTTTGCTTTCTGCATACCCCGATTCATTTTTTTTTTGGCGGCTAGTTTGCCCGTATAAATCACCGCTCGCTTGCCCTTTTTCGACTTCAGCTCAACTAAATAATAGTGGAAAAAGAAAAAAAAAGGAGATTGCACAGCCGCCGAGCACGCTGAAACGTCCTTAAGACTCGCTCCTCCTCGACTTGCATCTTTGACGGCATGGAACCTGATTTGAGCGCCAGCATCACCAAACACCCTCGTCCTTTCCACATTGAATCTGCCGCGCCCAGCCGCTCGACGTCGCGTCCTCCATCCGCGTCCGCTGTGCACGCGTCTCCCTCCAACACCGCACTGAACTCGAGCGCCATGGCCGACACTATTTCTGCCAACAACGGCACCAGCACCGCCGTCGAATACAAGGTCGACGAGGTGGAGGCGGTGGCCTCTACCGTGGAGCGTCACCAGGCGGCCGGTGGCATCGAGCTGAAGAGCCTCGCCAGTGGCGAAACGGCCGGCGATGTTGAGGACCAGACCGCGCCCGGCACGGGTGCTGGCCGTTTCCCGCGCCCCTCGGCCGAGAACGACCCCTACGGCCTCTCGTCGGCATACAAGACGGAGCAAGAGCTGTCGCAGATCCGCGCCACGGCTGCTGGTCGCAAGCGCACCGCAGCCTCGACTGGAAACAGCGGCCGCGCCGGCGGCCAAGGAGCACAGGGTGCGGATGGCGCCGCCGCCGCCGCCGACCGGGCGAGCGGCGCGGCGAGCGAGCAGGGCTTCTTGGCTCGCTGCATGCCGCGGTCGTGGCGCTCCATCTTCTCGGTGAGCCTCCTGCCGTCGTCGGCTCGCCGCGCGGTGCAGACGCGTCGTCTGCGCGGCTTCTACGAGAACCAGAACGCCCTCATTGAGAACATGCTCAAGACGGTCGAGGAGCACCAGGCCGAGGCGCGCCAGGAGCAGGGCGACGACCATCTGCGCTACCAGATTGCTGTCTATGGCTCGTTCATTGCCAACCTTGTGCTGGCGGCGCTGCAGGTCTACGGTGCCGTGTCGTCGGGCTCGCTCTCGCTCTTCACGACCATGGCCGACGCCATCTTTGACCCCCTCTCCAATGTCACGCTCATTGTCACCAACCGCGCCGTCAAGCATGTCGACCCGGCGCGCTTCCCCTCGGGCAAGGCGCGTCTCGAGACGGTCGGCAACATTGTCTTTTGCTTCCTCATGACCGCTGTCTCGTTCATTCTCATCGCCTTTTCGATCCGCGACCTGGTCTCCGGCCGTCCTGCCGACGACGCCAAGAACGGCTTCCACCTGCCCTCTGTCATTGCCGTCGCTGTCGCCTTTGGCACCAAGTTTGTCCTCTTTTTGTACACCTGGACCATCAAGGACCGCTACAGCCAGATCAACATTCTGTGGCAGGACCACCGCAACGACCTGCTCATCAACGGCTTTGGTATCCTCACCAGTGTCGGCGGCAGTAAGCTCGTCTGGTGGATCGACCCTTCGGGCGCCATCGTCCTGAGCGTCATCGTCTCTGCCATCTGGCTGTCGACTGCCTTTGCCGAGTTCCTGCTGCTCGTCGGCGTCGTCGCCAATCTCGACACCCAGCGCCTCATCACCTACGTCTGCGTCACCCACTCGCCTGCCGTGCAGCAGATCGACACGGTGCGCGTCTACCACTCGGGCCCGCGCCTCATCGCCGAGGTCGACGTCGTCATGGACCGCGATGCCACGCTCGGCGAGACCCACGACGTTGCCGAAGAGCTCCAGTTCAAGCTCGAGCAGCTGCCCGACATTGAGCGCGCATATGTCCACGTGGACTATGAGACGACGCACAAGCCGGAGCACGCATACAAGAAGGATCTGTAAAAGGTGGGGGGTAGGTATGTGATGTTGTAAAATATATTGTGGTGCATGAACTTGACCAAGAAAAAAAAGTAAGACACAGGGGACGGCGTCGATGTGCATAGTCAAGGTGTAGCAGTATGGCGAGGAGTGGTTTCGTGACAAGTGGTTGTGTCGCTTCTTTCATTTTCTGTTTCATTTTCATTTTTTTTGTCCTGTGTTTTTATTTCCATCATTTTGGGCCTCTCGCATTCATTTGTTGGTCATCTTGGGTTGTTTTGTCACATTCTTTAAATCACATCTCCTTTTTGTTTTGCTCTACACAGTTCGACATAGGTTCAGCTCAATCTCACTCGCAACTTTCTTTTTTTTTGTCTTGCAGTCATGTTTACTTTTTCAGCTCACAAAAGTTGTAAATTATCTCACGTGCTACATCACGCTTCGCATAGCTAGCGCCAAGCTTCGGGTCTGGCTCCACTTTTATTGAGACGCGCCTGTATCGTGTTCATCGAAAGTCTGCGTCTAGTAAACTGCATTGACGACGTATTTGTGCATCGCGAGCCGCTTCCAGCCGCACCCATCCCAACCATCGACAACACCCCATAACACCTTCATTGTGCGCAGTCACGAGCCATTGTGAAACCTCTACAGCAAGTGCTGCTTGTAGCACGCCTATCAAGGAGTCTACCCATTGCGCGTTACACCGATTTCGACCACCTCGTCACCAGCCTCCATCCCAACCACCTCTCCTCTTCTCTGCGACAAGCCGTCGGCAGCTTTTTTTTTTGCGAGCTTGTGAGTCCTCCAATCTAGCGCATTTTGACATCTCGATAGCTCCTATCCCCGGCCTATATCACGGTGTGTCTCAGAAAGCGCTCACGCCGTCGAAGCTTGCCCGATCTCGCCCGGCCTGGTCCACTGCAAAGGTTTCTTTCCGCTGCAGCCGTGAAGCATCGCTGTCGCGCAGGAAATCGCTGTCCGGCTCTCATTATTCGATTACTGCTGGCTCACATGTCCAAATCTTTCTTGAACTGGACAATTTGACTGACACGTGAACCAAGACGCCCTTGCGCCTCTCTGTGCGCTCCGTCGTCCATCGGCTCTTGCATTCTTTTGCGCCACGATCACTACAGCTCAGCCTTGATCATTTGCTTTCCGAATCTGCCGACTTGCATACCACCGCCATGGATCTCGACATTGACATGGGCGACGCGGCCCCGGAGCTTTACCAGGACGATGCACCCGAAGGAAAGCAGCCACTGGAGGATATGGAGGATATAACCGACTTCAAAGATGATCAGGTATGTTTTTTGAGGGCAGAATGACAGGAGTGAGAGGAAGAGCATCGGCAAAAAAATTGGTTATGCAGTCTTACTAACATCCGTGCAGGAGGATGGAGAGATTGAAGACACAAAGAGATCCGACGCCAATGCCTTGGACCCTGCCCAACCAGACATGGCTATTGTCCCGAGCAAGGTTCATCTCCGCGGACTGGATGCGTTGAATCCAGACGACATCAAAGCCTACGTTATTGAGCACGCAGGCGATACCAAGCGCGGCCGACGCGGCCCCTTTGAATACATTGAATGGATCGACGACACCTCGGCCAACCTGGTCTTTACCACACTAGCGGATGCCGAAGCCGTGCTCAAGGCTCTCACCACGGTTCCGATCGACGACACAAGCCAGCTGCCTATTGGCGAGCTGCTGCCCGCCAAGACCTACTCGGCCAAGCCGAACGAGGTGTCGGCAGGCCTGTCAGTGCGCTTTGCCGTGGCGTCGGACCGGAAACAGGCGGGCGCAGCAGAGCGCAGCCGATTCTATCTCCTGCACCCCGAGTACGACCCAGAAGAGCGCTGGCGCAACCGGCAAAATCATCGGCGGCGCGACGACCGTCGGGATGACCGTCGGGATGACCGTCGGGACCGCTACCGCGTGCGCGACGACTACCGCTCCTCAAGGCGCCGCTCATACGGCGAGGATGACCGCGAAGAGGACATCCGCAACAACTCGTTTGATGCCAATCTCTACGATGATGACGCGCCAGCACGGGCGCGCCGTCGGCGCTCGCCAAGACGGTCGTCGCGGTCTCAGTCGCGGTCACCGCGGAGGAACAACCGTGACAAGGAGCTGTTTCCTCTGGGTGGAAGCCGTGACAATGATCGGGATGATCGGGATGATCGGGATGATCGGGATGATCGGGATGATCGGGATGATCGGGATGATAGGGATGGCCGCGATGGCCGTGACAGGCGCGACAGGCGCGACAGT
The DNA here is from genome assembly GCA_020002355.1 of Intubia oerlemansii. Classification (NCBI taxonomy): domain Eukaryota; kingdom Fungi; phylum Ascomycota; class Sordariomycetes; order Ophiostomatales; family Ophiostomataceae; genus Intubia; species Intubia oerlemansii. Next base: position 29,332 of record JAGKRZ010000122.1, on the reverse strand, counting down.
GGCCGTACTCGCGGTAGAGAATTGCTGCCCGACCGTCTCGCCGACAGCTCGAGAAGAGGAGGCGCAGACGAGGACCTGACACATGGACGGCTGCGTGGTCGGTCGGCATCTCCCGAAGTGGAGGTCAACTATGACGAGTTTGCTCATTATAATGACTACGACGGTCTCCTGGCGGACGAGCGTGCCATGGCCGACCGGGCAGCAGCGGCACGCAACCGCGACAAGGCCCGTGCCATCAAGGATCGCCTTGCAAGAGCTCCGCGTGACAGCAATGGCAACCTGATTCACGACGATCCGAGCCTCAACGAGATTGACAGCAGCGTAACGTCACGACTCAACGGTATGTCATTTTCCAACAATCGAATCAGCAGCAGCATTAGCAGCAGCAGCAGCACAACGACAATTGCCATGATGCAAAGCTTGCCGAGTGGCAGTGCAATGGATGTCGACTTGTAACGGGCACCAGCCTCGATAGGTCTCGGCATGTACGAAGCGATACTGACTATTCTAGATCCCTCTGGCGGCAGCACATTCTCCATCCGTGGTATTGCCAGCGGCGTCGGTGGCGTCCATGCGCAAAAGGGCATCAGCATCAAGGGTGCAGCATCCGTGGCATCAGCGCGTGAGCTGTTCCCGACCAAGCTCGGCGGCGGCACAACGGGTGTGCGTGTCCGCGGTCGCGGTGCCGTCAAGGACAATGGATCTACAGAGACGGAAGAGCCGAGCCTGGCTAGTCGGATTCAGCGGCCCCGGCAGCGCGCCGAGGATCTCTTCCATTGATGCATTTGTTTGTTTTGATGTATCATTTCTTTTTTTCTATTTATTTATTTTTTCGTGCTTTTCATTTTCGCTGGGTCTCTCTTTTTTATTTTATTATCCGGGGAATAAAAAAAAACAGGAGCGTGTGGTTTTCTTTTTCTTTTTTTTTTGTCATAAAATAATACTCACAACTATCTTGTAATGGAAAGGCAATCTACCATATCACACTTATGAAATAAGCTGTCATCCCACGTCTCGGGTACGAAGTTAGTGTAGTAACGATGATTGGTCTATATCAGCTCTATGCCCCACACACCAAGGCTGCCGCTCGGCTGGTTCTTTTGATGCGCACCCCAGGAAACAGACGACGCCCTCCCACTTCGCCTCTGCATCATATACCTAGTATTTTTCAATCATCCGTGGGCATCTCTCCCTGGAATTCGTTTCGAGAAGATACCAAACGATTGCATTTTGTTCAACTGCACCTTTCAACTACACCATCTTCTGCTGAAATTGCATCTCCCGCCAAAGTCACGTGGTATCGCTCGCGCGGTGCATCCACTGTCAGACGATTATCACGACATTTCTTCCACTCATACTTTAGCTATCGCCTCTCGCTCTAGTCGTCCGCCGCCTATCCCACCACGCTGGCTAATATATTGTGGACGGAGCCGCAGAGCCCAGCTGCGCCTACGAGCCCCGAAAACAGCAACCGGCAGCCCCCGCGCCAGCCAGAGACGGCCACGGCCGCTGCTGCTGTCATGGCCGACCATGCGAACCGGCCGGCATTGACGCCGCAGTTTTGCTTTTCGACAGTATTCTTGAGGGGTAAGAGTAAGAATCAACACTTTCCCGCGGCCTCTTGACTGACTGGTTTTTAGACTTTCTGCGGTCGACAAGAGCGGTCGATGATGCGATAACACAGCATCTCAACGCTCTCGTGACGCCCTCTCGCGCCGGGTTCGACCCGTCTTCCACGGCCCAGCGGCCAGCAGGATGGCCGTCCCCCTCCTTCCAGAGCACGTCTAGTCAGCTGTCCTCCTCGGCAAACGCTCTTCAGGCAGAAGCGTGCCGTGTTTTTCGCGATTCCGTGCTCTTCCCGGCATGGCAGACGCGCGAAGACATTATCCAGTACTGCACGCAAGTGGCCGACGATGCCGTCAAGCAGAACGAGATGGCCACAAGGCAAGCAGCCGAGGCATCGTCATCGTCAACAGAGGCGCCGCCGCCGTCGGCACCGCCTGCCCGCGAGATTACGGAACGCTACGATCCTTACATCAAGCGCCAGCAGTACGCACGTGTTGAGCCGCAGGCTGACCTGTTGGCGTCTCTGATGCGGCAGGAGCGCGGCGTCGAGACGATTGTGCGCGCAAGGTCGTGGGACGTGCTGCAGAACCGCTGCGGCAGCAGTGTCGTCAGTGTGGCGTCTGGCAGTTTGGGGCTGGATGCAACGTCGGCTGGCCATGGCTGGGAGGGCGCACTGGAACAATGGCGGAGACACCAGGGACGGTCATGACTTGAAAAGAGGAGACTGTGAGACAGATGGAAACGAGCAGGTTTTTTTTTTTTTTTTCGTCATGTCTCCCAACAGCGTGTCATTGTCGTCTTGTGAATCATCTCACTATATTTTTTATGGTTATTCGTTTGATTTCTCCCATTCCATCGCTCCCTTTTTATTTTCTTTGAGCGACTGCTATTCTGTACATACAAAAAGCCATACTTTTCTATGAATATAATATCTCTACTTTTTTTCCCCCATTCACTCTACGCATTCTTTGTAAAAATGTACGATCATCCTGATGCCATATCCAGCAAAGCGTTCCGGAGCTGATCGACCGGTGCGGCACTACACCTTTGTGCTCCACTTTTTCACACCCCGGCTCACGGGGCAAAAAAATCAACCCCCCCAAGCTACCCGTTGGTTGAACTCCCTCCACCGTATCCCAACCCACCACGTTACTGCACCGCAGCTGAACTGCATCCGGATCATCACCTTGCCGCGGCGACCTCTCCACCTCCACGGCGGTTTTGCAGTTTGCAGTTTGCATCGTCTTTTTTTTTCTGGTTTCTCGCGTTGTCGTTTGTGGAGGCCCTCTCTTAACGACAAGAGCCCCTCCGATATCACCCTTCTACCCCCCCGACGGACCCCTCCATCCCAGCGTCGTCATTTGTCGTCACGATCCATTGTCGATAAAAAAAAAATAGCCTCATAGATTGGCACAAAAAAAAAAAAAAGACAACACACCCGCATCGACGAAATCGGCAAAATCGACACCGACACCACCTGCCCACCATGCCGCAACCATTGAGCTCGCGAGATGCCAACTTGTTCCGCCAAGTCATCCACAACTATGAGGAGAAGCAGTACAAACGCGGTCTCAAGGCAGCCGACCAGATCCTCAAGAAGAACCCCCGCCATGGCGACACGATGGCGATGAAGGCGCTGATCCTCAACGGCCAGGGCAAGACGGACGAGGCGTTTGCACTGGGCAAGGAGGCGCTGACGGTGGACATGAAGTCGCACATTTGCTGGCACGTGTACGGCCTGCTGTACCGGGCCAACAAGAACTTTGAGGAGGCGATCAAGGCGTACAAGTTTGCGCTGCGCCTGGAGCCGGAGAGCCCGCAGATCCAGCGCGACCTGGCCATCCTCCAGATCCAGATGCGCGACTACCCGGGCTACGTGCAGAGCCGTCTGGCGATGCTGCAGGCGCGGCCGCAGCCGCGGCAGAACTGGACCGCGCTCGCGATTGCGCACCACCTCGACGGCAACCTGGCCGAGGCCGAGCGCATCCTGACGACGTACGAGGACACGCTCAAGAACCCGCCCAGCAAGTCGGACCTCGAGCACTCCGAGGCGCTGCTCTACAAGAACAGCATCATCGCCGAGACCGGCGACATCCAGCGCGCCCTCGACCACCTCGAGTCGGAGAGCGTGCGCCGCGCCCTCGACCGTCTGGCCGTGCTCGAGCGCCGCGCCGAGTACCTGACCAAGCTCGGCCGTCGCGAGGACGCGGCCGCCGCCTGGCGCGTGCTGATCGACCGCAACCCGGACCACACGGCCTACTACCAGAGCCTCGTCGAGGCGCTCGGCCTGGCGGATGCTGCGCCCGGCAGCGAGGAGGAGAAGGCCCGCCTGGCCGTCTACGACGAGTACGCCGTCAAGCAGCCGCGGTGCGACGCGGCCAAGCGTCTGCCGCTCGATTTCCTGACGGGCGACCTGTTTGCCGAGCGCGCGAGAAAATACATCTTCCCCATGCTCGACCGCGGCATCCCGTCGCTGTTTGCCAACCTCAAGCACCTCTACGCCGACGAGAAGAAGAAGGCGGTCGTGCCGGCGCTTGTCGAGGAGTACCTGGCGCAGTCAAAGACAAAGTCGGACGCCGCTGCGTCTGCGTCGGCAGACGCCTCCAAGGGCGAGGGCGCCGCGCTGTACTTCTTGGCGCAGCACTACAACTACCACCTGAGCCGCGACCTGGCCAAGGCGGACGAGTACTGCGACCGGGCGATTGCTCTGGACGAGAAGAATGTCGAGTTCAACATGACCAAGGCGCGGATATGGAAGCACAAGGGCGACCTGGCCAAGGCTGCCGATGCCATGGACCACGCGCGCAGCCTCGACCCCAAGGACCGCTACATCAACAGCAAGGCCGCCAAGTACCAGCTGCGCAACAACGAGAACGAGCGCGCGCTCAAGACCGTCGCCCTCTTTACGCGCCCGGACAACGCCGCCGACCCGCTGGCGGACCTGCTCGATATGCAGTGCGTCTGGTACCTGACCGAGGACGGCGAGGCGTATGCCCGCCGCGGCAACGTCGGCCTCGCCCTCAAGCGCTTTCACGCGATCTCCAACATCTTTGATGTCTGGCAGGACGACCAGTTTGACTTCCACTCCTTCTCGCTGCGCAAGGGCATGATCGGCGCCTACGTCAACATGGTGCGCTGGGAGGACCGGATACGCGAGCATCCCTTCTTCACCCGCGCCGCCCTGGACGCCGCGCGTCTGTACGTCAAGATGCACGACGACAAGCTCAGCGAGGCCGCCGGCAAGGCGGCCAACGGCAGCGAGGCCAACGGCAAGGACGCCCAGGACGACGAGGCCGCAGCGGCCGAGAAGAAGAAGGCCGCCAAGAAGGCCAAGAAGGAGGCGCAAAAGGCCGAAAAGGAGGCGGCCGAGAAGGCGGCCAAGGCCGATCCCAACAAGGCGACACAGACGGACGCCGATGGTGTTGTCAAGAAGAAGGACGAGGACCCGCTCGGCCTCAAGCTGGCGGCCACGGCGGATCCCCTCGGCGAGGCCACCAAGTTCATCGCGCCCGTCCTCCAGTTCAGCCCGCGCAACTTTGACGGCCAGCTCGCCGGCTTTGCCGTTTACCTGCGCCGCGAAAAGTACCTCCTGGCTCTGCGCTGCCTCAAGGCCGCCGAGGCCCTTGACGCAAAGAACCCTGCCATTGCGCAAGAAACGGCCGCTCTGCGTGCTGCCCTTGACAAGGTCGGCGTGTCGACGCTGCCGGCCAAGGTCCAAGAGGTTCTCAAGGCCGAGTTTCCTTGATCATGACTGAATATCTCTGGGCATCCCTGAGTATCTCTGAGCATCTATGGGCCTCTCTTCTTCCCGCATTCTCGCCCTCTCATTCTCCCTCTCTTTGCCCCCCTCTTCCTCTCCTTATTTCTCCTGTCTCGTATTTTCTTTCTTCTTTTTTTATTTTTCTTTTTTGTTAGTTTTTAAACTTATCAAATGGGTATGGGGAGTAAAAAGTCCATGTCAGTTTAGAGCTCATTTTGTTGTACCTACCAGTTTATTGAGAAAAAAAAAGAATAAAAATGTTTCAATTATAACGACTGTGTTGGTGAGAGCATCAAGACGTTCGGTTGACGAGTGACTTGGTACACGTGACCTTTATTTACTCTCCTACATTATTACAACTTACACTTCCTGTGATTATTGTCTTGAATTTCCTACCTACATTTCTCGCTTTCCATTCTCATCAGCTGCTGATCTGACTCGATTTCTCAGCATCATGTCTGGAGAATATGAAAGGAATGAGACGGACAGCGTAAAACATACGATAGTAGGTATCTGACTCCGCATAAAATGGCCTGTGGGGGTTTTGCAGTGTGACGATACGCGTACTCACTGCTCCGCTGGTCTTCTCCGTACTCCGTTCTGGACCCAGCAACACGCTCCTGGCGCTAGCGTGGTACCGACGTTGCCGACAAAGCCACCGCCCCATACTTTTCTCGTAAAGTTGTCAGCAGCGCAACGGTAGCAGCCCAGCAAATTCTCACTGACGCGCCTGTAATAAAATGCGACGCGCCGACGTCGTGCTCCCATACTACGTACTCCGTAGGTCGTCGCATTCAACGGACTGCTTATTTCCCAACGATCCCGCCAAGCAGTGGACGACTCCTATTTTTGTCAAAATACTCAAATGATATAGGATAGGGCGTCCGTTGGTTTATGAGGGAGCATTGCATCTGACGACTTTTTTTCCTTCCTTTTCTTTTGTTTTTCTCGTTCTTTCCTTCCCTCGAATCGCATCTTTGCACATCACTCGGCATCCCTCGATACCTGCCGTCCCCCAAGACGCACAGATCATCGACAATTAGCACAGATCCATCCACCATTGCAACACATACCTTGCATTGCTCCTCCCAATGGCATCTCCATCCGCTGAGACAGCCGTGTTTGTCGAGCAGTCTGCACCGGCACGTGCCCACGATGTTGCAGAGACAGAAACGGCAGGAGCAGCTGAAGCGCCAGCAACGGCAGCAGCACACGACACTGCACAAGATGCCCAAGATGCACAAGATGCGCAAGATGCGCATACAGCAGAAACGGCAACTACCAGCAATGCAGCACCATCTGCAGCCAAGCCCGCCACCGACCCTGCATCTGCGCCAGCAGCTCTCGCGCCGCTGAACACGCTCGGCGTGCCAGCCTCCCAGGTCGAGTCGACTGGCTCTCACGCGGCTCTTCTGGCGCCCTCGTCGCCAGTGCCGTCCAACGCCTCGCCTCGCCGGCAGAACCAGGTCGTCTCGTTTGACAGGACTATAGAAAATTCCCTGAAGCTCGACACGCACGACCTGGCCATTGAGGAGACGACGCTGGTTGTTGTCGGTACGCATTTTCACGCAGACGGCGTTTGGACAAGGCAACAGGCATGCTAACCCTTTTTTTTTCTTTCTTTTTTTTGGCCTTCTTCTTTCAGACAAGGCAAAGCGCAAAAAGAGCCGCCGCACCTGCGACTTTTCTCTCGGCAGTATGTATCCTCCGTTTTGTTCCATTTTCTGTTGCATATAGCAGACCCTCTGACAAGGCTGGCCAACCCTAGCCTCTGGATCCTCAGCATCCTACCGCCAGATCATCTCTCTGTACAACATCCTCTGGGCCTCCGTGGCCGACGACAACGCGCACATTGTCATTGAACACGCCGAGAATGCCAACAAGACTCGCTTGCGTGTCGGCCGCATCTCCATCCCTCTTATTGACGGCCCCGACCGGCCGACGCCCATCGAGGCCGCTGCGTGGTGCGAGCTGCTGCGCGACCGTGCCTATGCCGGCGTGCCCCAGCGCCGCCGCGCCTACGTCCTCGTCAACCCCCATGCCGGTCCTGGCGCAGCTGTCAAGCAGTGGGAGCAAGAGGCGCGCCCTCTGCTCGATGCAGCTCGCTTTTCGCTGACCGTCGTCACCACGACGCGCTCTGGCGAGGCGGTCGACCTCTGCGCCGCTCTCGACCTTGACAAGTACGACATGATCATTCCCTGCTCTGGTGATGGCCTGCCGCACGAAGTGTTTAACGGCTTGGGCAAGCGCGCCGATGCCCGCTCTGCTCTCGAGCGCATAGCCGTCGCCCACATGCCCTGCGGCAGCGGAAACGCCATGTCCTGCAACCTCTACGGCAGCCACCGTCCGAGCTTTGCCGCGCTCGGCATTGCCAAGGGCGTTGTGGCACCCGTCGACCTTGTTAGCGTCACATTCAACAACGAGCGCCGTCTGAGCTTCTTGAGCCAGGCCGTTGGCATCGTGGCCGAGGTCGACTTGGGCACGGAGCACCTGCGCTGGATGGGCGGTGCTCGCTTCACGTGGGGATTTATTGAGCGTTTCATGGCTCGCAAGGTCTTCCCCTGTGACCTCTCCGTCAAGGTCGAGATGGACGACAAAGAGACGGTCAAGGCGCACTATGCCACTCTCCGCAATGCCGGACTCTCCTCGTCGTCTGCAAAGGCCAAGACAGTGTCGCATGCCGAATCGGCAGACACCAATGCAACCCTCGAGGGCCCTGCTATCTCTGGTCATGGCAATGGTGCCAATGCAGCTGGAAAAGATGCCGGTTTGCCTCCGTTGCAGTATGGCACCGTCAACGACCCTCTTCCTCAGGACTGGGAGACGATTCCTGGCGATAAGATGGGCAACTTTTACTGCGGAAATGTGAGTCATCTTTCTCGTTCAACCTCTGACATTCAAAGTCCATATCTAACGCCTTTTAACCTTTTTTTTGTCGTTTCCCTTTTTTTTAGATGTCCTACATGGCGGCTGATCTGGACTTCTTCCCTGCTGCTCTCATGAACGATGGCATGATGGACCTCGTCACTGTCAATGGCGATATTGCTCCAACAAAGTCGCTATCTATGATGCTCCAGCTCGAGGAAAACAAGTTCTTCGACAACCCGCTCGTCGACTACCGAAAGATCTCTGCTTTCCGGATTTCGCCTAGGGATCAGACCGACGGTTACATTAGCATTGACGGCGAGCGCATTCCCTTTGGCCCCTTCCAAGCAGAGATTCACAAAGGCCTCGGCCGTGTCATTGCTCGCCAGGACACCATCTACCAGGCCCCTGGCCCGAACGGTTTTGAAAAGTGTGTGCCAGGAGGTGCACCCGCATCAGGAGCAGGTCAGTCGACAACGGCATAGGGGCCGTCTGTCAATCGCCGCGCCTGTCGCATGTGCATCTGCTGTCTGTAACAACCAGTTGGAGGAGAGGCTTCACTAATGGCCTTTGTTTCTGTCATTGTTTATGTTTTGATTATTTTGTTCTTTTTCATGTGTTGGCATATACCATTACACCGAGGCGTTAAGGCGTTGTTTTGTCCGTGTCACTCTTTCTTTTCCTTTTCTTTTTCTTTTTTTTTTTTTTTTGGCCGCCATAGATGCTTTTACCACTCATATATTTCTTTTCTCTTTATCTCTCTCCGTTCAAGTCTCTCGAGCATGGAGCAAATCGTTAGCGAACACACCTTGCTGCAGCTTGCGCTTATATAAAGCCATGAAATTTTTTGATTCAAAAACGCCAATGGAAAACAAAAAGCAAATGTCAAAATAGCAAATGAATACAGTAATACAGCGATACAGCAAACCCGCAGAAGAGTGTACACCGCTAGGGTCTCGCTTCCCTCTCAATCATCAATGCCACCCCAACCGTCCTCCTTGTCCTTGCCTTCGCCCTTTTCGCCATCCTCGCCCTCGCCCTCCTCCTCATCGTCGCTGTCTGCCGTGCTCTCAATCCATGGCAGCCGCTCGTCTGCCAGCGCCTCGCGCGCCCGTTGTCGCACAGCAGGAGCTGTCGTCTTTTCGGCCAGCGTCTTGACCAGGCTGTCAATGCGCCGGATCAGCGAGTTGCTATCGTCACTGCCGTCCTCCTCGTTGTCGTCTGCCTCTGCCTTGTCGGCGTTGTTCTTTCCCTTCTTGTCCTCCTTCTGCTCAAGGAGACCCAGCTTCTCGGCCTCGTCGACCCAGATATCGACGGCGTGCAGCGTCAGGCCGACAGGGATGTGAATGGAGGGCAATGCAGGAGCGGCCGCCGCCTTGCGCGCGCGTTTTCGTGGACGGCCCTCGTCGGCATCGCCACTGACGCTCTCGACAGGGGCAGGCTCACCCGTAGCAGGGCCGCCCAGAACCGCCTCGGCGTCAACATTGTACGGCCACTGCTGCAAGATCTCGAGTCCGAGCGTGGCCGCTTCCGTATTGGGGTCGGCCTTGTTGTCCTTGTCCTCGCCCACCATCCACTCCAGCTGAGCATGCATCACGCGACGGACAAGCAGCAGAAACTTGTCCATGCGCAGCACGTCAATGCCCGTGGTCCACTGCGACGCCATCGTCGCCCAAAAAGCCCGCAGCCACGAGGCCACGGCGGCATCCGGGAGACCGGCCGCCCGCGGAAGGCCGGCCAGCTCATCGCACAACCGCTGCTGCGCCGGTGCGCGGTCGGCCATCCACAGCGCATAAAACAGACCGGCCCACACCTTGCGCGCATCTTCAAACGTCAGGCTGGAGTGGGCCGCCGACGCTGCCGTCTTGCTCTTCTTCGATGCACGGCCGGCCGGTGTGGCATACTTGGTCGAGAGAAAGCCCTTGAGGCTGTCGAGTGCTGCCGTGCGAACTTTGCGATCTGCGAGAAGAAAGGGAAAGGAAGAAAACAAAAAAAAGGTTAGAAAAGGGACGGGAGGCCATTTGCGTCTCTGGGTTAGTAACATACCGCTCGATGCCAGGTTCTTGATGAACGGCATAGAAGCCGCGTCGGTAGCCATGGTGAATATGGTGGCACTGCGTACTGTCGTTTTAAAGCAATGTCTGTCGCAAAACGGACGTCAAGGACAGGATATCATGGGGAAGATCAAGAATATCTGGGAAACTTTTGAGAAAATAATTGTGGGTCTTTATCGCGATAAGACTGGTCGTCGGCAGCCAAAACATCCCATGTTAGTGACGGGACGCTCGCGGCAAAAGAGAGGATGAAAGACTCAATAGTAAAAGAATATTGTCAACTTTTATATTGTGGCCAATGTACTTAAAGCCCATGATATGAAAATATTTCTTTAAATTATACATATATTAAGACAAATAATAAGATTTTATAATAGAACACTAGTATTGTTCACTAAAAGTAAATTCACCACGGGCTTTCTTCATTTCACATCTAAAACAAAAACCAACCCACCTAACTAAATACAATACAATCTCAACCTCTTCCATATAATTCACAACCCAACAAAAAACAACCACGTACGGCCATAGATACTGGAAAGCACGGGATCCCGTCCGCTCTCCCCTAGTTAAACCAGTAATCGGTGGATTAGTAGTTGGGTCGGTGACGACCAGCGAATACCCGCTGCTGTACGTTTATTTTTTTTTGTTTGTTATCCTACCTACCTTTAGGAAATAGTTACTTACGATTTTTTGTAAATGATTTATAACTTTTGTGGTACCTATCTTCTAGGCGCACATGGATTATACTTATAGAAAAAACTCTTATCAATATTTTTTTGACAAATGTGTTGTGTATGTTCGGTAAAGTACTGACATGGCACTTTTCTACAAATGGCAACAACAGCTCAAGAGCAAGAGATTTTAGAAAACTTCTGTGTTGACATGTGCACAGGACCACCAGTTTTTCAATGGCCAGATAAGCGCACCAAAGGAAACAAAGAAAAGAGAACAAATATCCAAGCGTCAGGCGAGATAACCAAAAGTAAAGAAATAAGAAAAGATGCGATCGGCTGTAAGAATATAGCAGGAAAAAATGGGAAATGATATGATAAAAATGGGAGATCCTCACGAAATCATATCCCGTGACAAAGGACTGGCAGTCCGCAAGGACAAGGAGAGTAAGAAGGAGAAGGAAAGTTAAACACGTAAAGCATAACCTGATTTGCAAGAAACATATAAACAAAAAAAGAAAAGAAAAAAGATCACAGAAAAAGGTGAAAAAATGTTGCTGGTACAGACGGGCATGAGCGTGACAATGAGATGAAGCACAAGCAAACAAAGCCAACGGCAGCAGACTTCAAACTATCGAAGCGCTGTCAATAGTTTGTTGATGGCTCATCGCTATCGGCATGCTCATGGGCTGCACCTCGCTGAACGATGGGTCCACGTTCGTGGTCGATGCCGAAGACAGTGTGCTGCTGTTGTTTGCGGCAGAGTTGCTGAGAGATGTCGCGACATACCCGCTGGCCTCAGACGTCGGCGACGTCTCGTCGACAGAGCCCAGCTGGTCCTCGCCAGAAAAGTCTTCCTCTTCCTCGATCGGAAGGGGGAAGCCAGCTTCACCGCCCTCGGTGCGATCATGAGTACGCTTGTGTTGTGCGAGGTTGTCGGACCGGGAGAACGCTTTGTTACAGAGGGTGCATACATAAGGCCGCTCTTGCGTGTGTGTTCTCACATGTCTAAAAAAAAGGGTCAGAGAAAGACTGCCACGGGTAATTTTTTTTGTTTTCAAACTTGGTGTCGTAAATGCTGGCTCTTACCTCTTCAGGTGCTCTAACCGCTTGAACAAACGGCCACAAGTCGGAATAGGGCACGAGTGCGACTTTTGGGGGTACGGGCCAAGCTCCATGACGGTGGTAGACCGCGCACGACGAATCACTTGCGCGCCGCCTACCGGCATTGGCCGGCGGCTATCCTCAACCGCCTTCATGACAGCGGATGTAGCAAGCTCTTCGCTCGGCACCTGCGAAAACTCTTGCTGCTGTTGTTGCTGCAGGCCATTGACACCAGGGCTGTTCTCGACCGTGGACAACGGTGTCCCGTGCCTGGACATCTCAAGCAGTTCTTTGTGATGCTGGCTTGTAAAGGACATGCCTGAAGCGCTGTAGGTAAGCCCTGGCGGCGAGTTGTCCAGCGACTCATCGCCGTCGGCAACAGGGCCAACAGACTGCGAAACGGAGCGACGGAGATCTGAAGGCCGGTGGACCGCAGCTGCGGTGGCAGCAACCACTGCATTCATTGCAGGCGGGATGGACGAGCGGCGCCGTCTCTGCTTGTACGTCGGTGAGCCCTCAATGACAGGCGGGTAGGCATTGCTTGTGGGCGTGCTGTTGTATCCGCGTACATACTGCGGGTGAGCAAGGTTGGACGGCGGCAGCTGGACCATGCCGTGAAGGCTAGAGACGCCGGAGCTCATGTGGTCGGGAATGGCTGTGTACAGGCCAGTCTCCTCGTTGGCAATGTAAGCGGGCTCCGAGGTGATGCCGTTGCCAAGCTGAGGCGGAGTCAAAGGTTCAAAGGAGATGCCACGGTTGCCATAGTCATCGTACTGGGACGAGACAAAAGACGGGGCCGGAGAGTATTCAATACCGTATGCAGGCATGGACGCATGGCGTTGGTGGCCGGCCGCCACAGCAACGCCGGGGGTGTTGTACGGAACGCGCGCAAACTCAGCCTCCCGCTTCACCATCTGTTGGGAGATGGGGGGAGCCATCGACATTGCGGTTGTCGTAAACGGGACGATCGCGTCCATGCCCTCCGCTAAAGGGGCCATGGTCTGGGGAATCATCTGGGGTGGCGGCATCGAATCCATGGCGCGAGGGACCGGCGATGCCGTGTGTGACTGGGAAAAAGACAACTGCGGCTGCGGCGGAGGCTGCGTCGGCGGTTGTTGCGGCGCCTGCTGCGGCTGTGCTACAAAGGACGATGAATTGGCCTGTTGCGCCTTTGTGAGCTGCTCGTAGAGCGACTGGGACGAGTCATACTGGAAGGAAACGGCGGGTTCGCTGACGGCAACAGTCGTGGCCTCCTGGCCCATCTTCTCGCGCTTGAGATCCCGCTCAAGGGCGTCGAGGAAGAGGCGGTCATGAGGCACGCTGTACCAGTAAAAGACCTTTTGCTTCTTTTGGGTGCGGATGCAATTGTTCTTGTACAGGAAGTCCAGGAACGGGCTCTTGGGCTCTTCCAGCGAAGCGTCGGTGCCGGACTTGAGGTTGCGCAGATCCGAGAAGATGCCCTCCTCAAACTTCTTGGAGTTCTTGACTGGGCGGCCAAAAGCCTGGAAGCGGAAGGAAAGGCAACGAACAATGTCGGTACCGGAGATGTGGAAGAGGTTGTTCCTTCAAGGTTGAGTTAATTATATGCCTCAAAACAAGGGGGGAGATGATATAGGGCTTATTAAAACGCACCAGAGAACGCAAGAGACGTATTCGCCAGTGGGGAGAAGGAAGCGACGAATGTAGTGCTCTGGTGGCCAGTCAACGGGCGCAGAAATCAAAAAGTATTTGACTGTAATAGTTGTATGTCAGTGAGAGGTACACTCAAGCAGTCAGTTTCGATGCTGCTCACGGTTGTCAACCTGCTGCAGAGCTACTTGCGCATCATGCGGCAGTGCCTGCTGAGCCTCGGAGCTCAGCATGAAGGTTTCTGGCTTCTGGGTAGCCAGGCTTCCCGGCTGGGGAAACATGGCCATGATGTTGGAGTTTGAAGGAAGACGGGATTATAGGTGTTCAAGCCAAACGAAAAAGTTCGCACTGTTGATACGGGAGAAAAACGAGTCGAAACTATGAGTTTTTTTCTGACGTGGACAAGCCAGTTGTGCAGGGAACGTGTATTTGGCGAAGAACGCGTAAAAAAGTCGAGATGTAACAAAAGGAAAACAGTCGATATCGATAAAGAGAAGGGGCGTGGAGGGTCTACCTCTTTTGTGTTTCGGTATAAGCAGCGAGAGAAGGAATTCAACGTTGGATACGCAAGCAAATTGCTATCGTGTGAAGCTCGTTCGCTGCAAGGGTGTCGGATAGAGAGAAATGTTTCGAGGCCAGCCCGAAAGCGTGTGTGATGCGGTGCGCGATATGGTAGTGCCTCTGGCAAACGTCGCGTCTGAAAAAAAGGAGTGTGGTTCCCGAGTGTGTACCGTCAAGGTGCACTTCCACGGGAAGTAATAAACACGCAAAAATGGGTTTTGGAGAGAAAGGACTGGTTGTGCGCCTGTGTGGATGCGCAGAAGATTGAAGGTCGATTCTCAGAGTTGTGCCGCTGGCGGTGATTGAAGACTGACGACGCGCTCAAATATCAACATGAGTCTGATCGTACGGTTGAAAATATTGAAAGTCGGCGCGACGAGCGGCAAAAGAATGCGGTGTTGTAGTGTCGAGATGAAGTAAATTCTTTGGTGAAAAAAAGAGAGCCTGCTTTTTTTCCCTTCAGGTTTCCAAAGTGATGTTGACAAGACGGGGAGAAACGAATAGGGGGTGAATATGTCACTGACCCGTGAAACACTAGGAAAGAAGAAGAAAGAATGGGAGAAGAGAAAAAAGATATGCTGTGCACACACACGCAGTTGAAAGTCAAGAAACGAACAAAAAAAAAAAAGGAGAGGAGGGGGAAAGTGAGAGAAGAGAAGAAAAAAAAAAGGGAGAAGGAGTAGAGTGGAAACGATAGGAAGAAATGGGGGAAAGGAGATCTTGAAAGGTCTTTGTGCCTGGAAGGAGCGCTTCCTCGTTCTGGGGGCAACAGGGAAAGAGCGAGGGAGCCGGCCAGCCCAGCAGAGACGAACGGGAGACAGAGCAGGGGTGGGCAGGAGCGAGAAGGCGGAAAGCGACAGGGTTGTGGACGGCAGGTACGACGGAAGGAGCGCGCAAAAAGGACAGGGAAGGGGGTGGGAAGGTAAAAAGAGGGAAAAAGAGGGAAGGAGAGAAGATGCAAGCGATGGGACGTGCGCGAGAGAGGGGTGACGGGGTCCCGGGTGGGCAGTAGGAAGGCACGAGTGGCCACAAGTGCAGAGACCACACCACCGACAATGAGGAAGGGAAGGAGCGAAGAGTCAAGACACGCCGCCAACGGGGACAAAATTATGGAGACAGAGGCGCGCTGTGGGTGGGATAAGAGTGGGTAGAATACGTGTGAGTGGGGTACTGGGAAGGACCAGGGGTCCTGGTTGGAGTGAAAAAAAAATACGGAGAAGAAAAACACAAAATAATGCAATAGTGCAAAAAAAAGGAAAGAGTCAGTTGTCGCGTCGTGCGCGTGGCACGACGTGGACAAGTACTTGTTGTGAGTGTTTCGTACCATGTGCATGGAAAGAATTCATATATACGTCTTATGTATGAAGATTCTCGCCGAGTTAGTTGGCAAAAGGGGAAAGAGCAGAGAGAATATTGAGAGAAAAGGTCCACGCGGGCACACACGAGGAAGGAGCGGGCGGGACCCGGGACGAGCATCGAACCTACACGGGAAAGGTACAAGAGACGGCGCTTTTTTTTTTCTCAAAAAAGGTGGCAACTACGAGTAGAGAGACTCGTACAGGCAACCGGTGGGTGCAAGACGGGCAGGATGGGTCTGTTTGCAAAACACTCATGTGAGGGCGAACGGGAAACAAAGCCTCATTTTGCAGAATTGCAAGACAAGACATGATTTCACGCATGTCTCTCATCAGGAGCGGCGTGGCATTCGGCATTGAGCTTGCGTATTGGGGTTCGTGTACATGTACATGTATCTCCACACGCAATTTGGGTACCGAGATACATGTCGCCGTGACTGTTTACATCCGGTGCACGTCGCACATTGCAAAGGCGGCTCACATCCACAGCTGCCCACGCTGGGCCTGTCAGACAGATACCGGAACCCTTGTACGTTGCATGCAGATCGCTCCTATCGTTTCTCGGGCAAGGCGAAATGGGTCAGAAACAACAAGAAAGAAGCATCAGAAAGGTAGGTTGGCGAAAGGCTGAAGCGGATGAAAACGGCCCAACGGACATAGCCAAATGAGACCAACTAATTTGTGCCTGAACGGCGCCGCTGCTGGAAAGCTGTCAAGAAAACGACGGACGGAGCTAACAGCAAGCTACGCGTGCTCTAGGCCATTACGATAGAGTGACGGACGCAAAAGGGACAAACAAACGTACGCGGGCAGACAAAAAGGACCCAAAATTATACCAGAAGCCATAGCAGACCACAAAAGGAGATATCCCAATTTCTAAAGAGTACTAAAATGAGGCACGTGGGGACAATAATAATAGAATGCACTGGCCTTGCCAGATGCAGTGCCGGCTGCGAGACAAGAGGAAAAAGGAGACTTGTGGCTAATGATGAGCAAATTGCATCGGCAGTGATCGCCAGGTATTTTCTCGTCAATCCTTTTTATTTTCTTTTGCAGTACATATACACTGCATTGTTGATTAAGACGTGCAGCAAGGTTCCAGTCAAAATAGACATAAACAAACAGGCGATCCATCGCAATATCGCATTGATCTCGGTAAAGTTGCTTTTTCTTTTATATTGGAAAGTATATTGATGGTAGATCCATTCGCGGAGGCGCTCTAAGACTATGCATAATCTCCGGAGTGCTTTTCGCTGTGGCTTTTTTTTTTTGTGATTTCGGTAAATCTCTCGAGAACAACATGAAGATCGTTTCTTATAAACGGAAATAAATAAACAAATAAAGGAGATCGCTACCTGTATACATTTACCGATGATTTTCGGCATACTTGAAGTCCAGATCCAGCCGTTTGACTGTTGTTTTCGTTCCATTATCCCCCGATTTCCCCGCGACGGGCATGTTACGTCTTGTGAGATATGTATTCGCAGCGCACTTTCGCGACGTTTCTCAGGGGTACTCATTATTCTCACGTGATATAGAAAGCGCATGTCACGTGTCAGGGGCAGGACTGAAACGTGTCGCAGAAAACCGCTAGGGGTAAAAGTGGATCATGGTTGGCGGCTAGCGTTTGAGGAAGTCTGTAGAAGTACATCTTGCATGTACATTTCTTGCAATCATTTGGGCAGCAACGGTGCACAGCGAAAGACATGCGAGATAAGAAAGACAGGTGGGAAACAAGAGAAACAAGCAACACGAAAATGGCGCGTGGCATCCGGTCTTTCTGCTCCTTTGGCGGCACAACGACCTGGACTAGAGACAAGACGTGAAAATGTCGTAGAAGTCAGTGGGGTTGCCACGCATGTTGTCATCACGTACTATCTATCTACGGAGTATATAAATGTATATTTTAGAAACTGCATAAGCGGCCTGTCTCTTTTTTTCAAGAGTGTGGCCATAAGAGACCGGGTTGGGTGGGTATTAAGACAGCTGAGATGTATGTGTCGAAACACGGCACTCAATGTTGCAAGCGAAGCAAGGTCGCGGGGCAATTTCAGATGCCGCCTGATCTGAAACTAGTGATAGTGAGCTTTTCTGGCTTTTCGCCTTTGCTTGCCTTTTCCAACCACTACAGACGTGTAGTTGAAATAATAAAAAAGGGGAGAGGATGCAATATTGTATTCTGCAAAGACAAATAGCAGTATACGAGTACCTATGTCCCATGTTATGGAACGCACCTTCCTTTTCTGTTTGAGTGGAGTTCTTTCTAGGTTGTCAACGGCAAAATAGCAAAATGGAAGGGAAGGAGCAACGGGGCGCCAAATGATAGAGAAAAGGGCAAAAAGAGAGCAAAAATTTTCAACGGCCAGAAAAAAAAAACCAGAAAGAAAGAAACAAACATCGTGCGCGTCGACAACACACGGCGTTACGCGCAACTTGGAAAGAGGAGAAATAGGCAAGAGCGGGCAAATGCAGATGACTGATTGGTTCATGCCTCCCCAAAATCGTCTTACACCAACACATGCAGGCAAGCTGGTTGGCCCACGATGCACCTTGCCGCCTGAGACGTGCCCTTTTTTTCCTTGCCGCCCTTACTTCTCGCCTCTCTACGGAGTAGTTTCTCCCCGCCCTGTAGGATATCTATTACGAGCAGCTGCTCTGAGATGAAAAGAAGCGGCCGCATAGCGACAGACCGCTACTTTGACACGCAGTAGGAGACGAACGAATGTCACCAGCACATTTTTATCCCTTTTTGGTTTCTTCCATTTCTTATTCTATCTATAGATTTTCTTTGGCACGGAGCTGCACGACATCGGAACAGAACTGCAGAGGGGGCCCATCAACACAACAGAGGCTCAATTTCCTCTCGCCAGTTTCTGGCCCCCCATTCCTCAAAAAGAGGATAGCAATGCCGTGCCTTGGCGGCGGCTACATACATGCATGCTGGCCTCGGTCACAACCCGAAACGAGAGCTCTCATCCGTCGATGGACGAGTAGATGAATAGCTGTAGCTACCTACGGAGGTAAGAAGCTCCTGAAACGAATGCCAGCTGACACTTTCGTTGTCATGTAAGATACAGAGTACGGTCACTCCTTTGGCTTCTGGAATGAAAACGGTCGGGCCCCCTTGCATGCTGAAACGCAAGGGATGAATGACACCAAAGGCCAAAAAAAAAAAAAAGAGAGGCGAAAAAAAGGCCGTTTGGAAAGGACCGGAAGAGCCGCGGCTGATGTGTTAGCCAGGGGTAGTCTGGTAGTTTTGATGGGCTTCCAACGTGGCTTTTAGTATGTTTGATGTGCTGGCCAGGGCGTCTGTGGGCAGATCATTCGATTTACCAGAGCTCTTTTTCCCTCGGACATGAACAATGAATTGTAAAAAGTACTTGTTCCATATTTCATTTCCCTTTTAATATTATTTTTTGTTTCTTCTTTCCATTTCCTTCCTCTCTTTTCTCTGCTTTGGATGTATTTCCACTAATGGTCCCAACTGCAAAGGCCAAGCTCATTATAGATAAAGTAAGGAGACAGACGTGCAAGTGTGACAGTCATTTGACGGTCATTTGGCATTTGGGGTTCAAGCATGAACAGCAAAGGTCGTCAAATTTCGGCTAAGGACCAGCATATCCCTTGGCCATCTGAAGCGAGGCATTCGCGGAAACCAGGCCGAGGATGTTGATGTGAACAAACTAGCCAATGTTTTCATTGATTTTTATGTGATTTTATTATTATTATTATTATTATTATTTGATTTTACTATTGTTATTCGGAAGTACCTGTGCATTTTAGCATTGGCTTGCATTCCATCTCTAATCATTCAGATGCCCCAATGCTGACAATATGAAACACGCAATAGCTTTGATCATGGGCCTCGACCAGGCAGCTGGCCCCAGTTAAACTCCCCTCCCCGGCGAGTATTCCGTTGTCATCATTTTACCCACACTCAAGTATTTTTTCCATGTTTGATTTTTTCCGACTTCCTTTTACATGGACCCAATGCGACTCTACCGTATTATTCGCTATTCTTCACATGTCCACTGCATCGCGAACGCTCATGCTTGTACCAGGAACGCTTTAACACTTTGGTTTGTCCCCCTCACAGGGCGGCTAACTTTACAGTACTCGTACAAGCCCCCCTCAGAAAACCTGAGCATTTGAATGAAGAATCAAGGCAAGAACATAATAAACCTATCCCTTCGACACACTTCTCTTCTTTTCACAGTACGCAACGTTTCACTACTGTGGTACAAGTAGAAAAATATTCACGTTTCGGAACAATTGTGGCGGTTTTCTGTAAAAGACCTCGCACTGTTTCTTTGATTTTGATGCCCTTTTTTTTCGTTTGATATTAAGGCCCATGCCCGAGAGTGCGGTGTCGATAT
This sequence comes from Intubia oerlemansii, assembly GCA_020002355.1. Classification (NCBI taxonomy): domain Eukaryota; kingdom Fungi; phylum Ascomycota; class Sordariomycetes; order Ophiostomatales; family Ophiostomataceae; genus Intubia; species Intubia oerlemansii. The sequence goes on along the minus strand of JAGKRZ010000122.1, from coordinate 9,388 downwards.
TATTTGATAGATCCTGCATGATCAGAGTTTGACGGCGCGTAGTGACACGGTAATAACATCACTTTGTTTCTCTAAATCGCAATGGTTAAAAAAAAAAATAGGAAAGACAGCGAGGCCGGGTAGGCCATCATCGGTAACCATGACCCTGAAACAACGGCCGCTCGCATGCCCATTCTTTATTTTTTTCTTTCTTAAAAGCTTCCTCAACACAGAGCATGTTTCGAGTTGTCATACTCGGCGCCGGCTGGTTGGCTCACCATGGCCGAACAATACCCCGTTACGTGCCTATTGTAAGATGCTGTTCTATTGTATGTGTTCGGCACGTGGACTGTAAAGAATCTCTCCGGTATCGCGACTCACTGGATGCTCGGAGAATCATGGACGCAGACACAGTCATAGAACACAAGAACAAAAACCTCGACGGATACACAACCCGGACGGCAAACGGGGTGGCCGCATCGGCCTCGTGCAGGACAAGCAAACAATGACAGGCACGCATGAGGAAGAATATGGCACATCGTAGACGCCGGGCCATGTTTCGAAAGAAAGCTCTGAAACTGACACCCGGAATGTGATCCCGCAAGACGATAATAAAAATAGGTAGGTAGGTAGGGGACGAAAAAAAAAGACGGTGATGCCGTTTGCAGTAATTGTAAACACTATGAGAATATCACTTCATGCTAAATATGCATTAAAACATATAAAAAAACCAAAAAAAAACAACAAATGTATGACCAAGGGCTGACGAAGCACAAAAAAGAAGAAACTGGACGACGGTACAGGAGTGAAAGATTTGAGGCAGCGCTCAAGGGGACCACTCAAGAGGCCGCCAGGTTCTTTTCGAGGGCCTTGACGCCTTCGCGCACCTTGGGGCAAAAGTGCTTGCGCAGGAGCTCGCCCTCCCATACGGTTGTTGCAAAAGGATTGCTGCCCTCGACCGTATCACTCAGAGGGTTAAAGGATCCGTCACCCTTGCGCTCCTCTGTGTTCCACAGTGCATTGATCTTCTTTCCGTGCGTGCTGGCGACGTCGTGCAGCAGGGCCAGCAGTGCCTGACACGACTTTTCCGGCACGTGCAGCGACGTGGACATGATCTGCTTGGTGAAGGCTGCCAGCTGCAGAGGCGGCACTGAGCGGATGTTGTAGCCGGGCAGGAGGACGGCCGTCAGACTGCGCACCAGCAAAACCGTCGTCGTCTGCAGGTTGACCTTTGTCCGGGTGGCCGAAGAGGGCGTGGCCGACGCCGCATCGGCCAGCCGCTGCTGAAGAGAGTTGGCCCGCTTCTCAATGTCTGCCGACAGCGCCAGAGGAAACAGGCTGCGGAACAGCGTCTTGGTGAAGTAGGACAGGTCCAGGTGCAGGTCGTTGCGTGCATTGTGTGCATCCTGGCCCGCAAGCAGAGCATAGGCCGTCACGGTGCAGAGGAGTGCCTCGCGGCTGGGGTTGCGAGAGACGGAAAAGTCGTCCTCGTCGTCGTCGTCGTCGGCGTCGTTGTCGTCGTTGCCGTCGCCATCGTCGTCGTCGCCCTGTCCGGTAGCCTCGCGGATGGCATCCTCTTCAGCGTGGCGCATGAGGTCCTTGAGCGCCTCGAGCAGGTCGCCAAAGAACTCTTGGTTGATGAGGTGGGCGTACTTGGCCAGACCCTCGAGCACAGCACCCATAAGATGGGGCGTGCGCAGCTTGAGAGTGCGGAAATATGTGGCGAAAACGAGCTTGAGCGTCTCGGATTGCATGCGCTCGCGCTCCTCGTGCGCGACGAGGGCATCGGCCTGGGCCATGTCGCGGTCGAGGGCCTTTTGCTCCTTGGCCTGCTTGCGCTGGCGCTTTGTGCGGAACTCGCGGTCCTTCTTCTTGAGCGACGGCCGCTCGACCGTCTCCTGCGAGCCCTTGCCCGAGAACTCGGACAGCAGGCGCAGGTGCAGGAAGAGGTTGAGCACACTCTCGTGGACAGCGTAGCCGCGCGCCTTCATCATCTTGCTCAGCATCGCCACAGCCTCCATGGACGGCCGGCCCTCCTCGTCGTCGCGGAAGAGCGTCTCCAGAGCTTCGAGACACTCTGTAAAGGATGCATCGTCGGCGCTGCGAGTGCTCAGCTTGCCAACAATCACGCGCAGCAGATCCTCGCGGAAGTTGAAGTGTGGAACGGCCGTGATCAGCTTGCACGCACACGACAGCGCCGTCTTGGCGACGCCGTTGGCGTGCTCCGTCTTGGACAGGCGGAACAGCTCCTTGAGGTATGCCTGGTAGCCTGCCAGCAGGCTCTGCTCGTAGACGCGCAGCCGGCGCACGTCGGCCGACAGCTTCTCGCCCGGCGCCGCAGCTCCCTCCTCGCCAAAGGCGCGTATCCGGTAGCCCGGGATGACGTCCTTGTACACAGACAGCTGCGTGACCAGAGTCAGCTTGAGCACCGTCGTCGACGGGTAGTCCTTGGCGATCTGTGCCAGGGCCTTGAACGAGCCGGGGTGCTCTTCGGGCTCCTCGCTCATCTTGAGACCAATCTTGGCCAGCTCCGCCGTGGCCCGTTGCACCTGCTCCTTCTCGGACAGAGGCGGTGCCTTTTCAGCCTTTTGCTTTTCCTTCTTGCCGGCGCCGCCATCTTTTCCGTCGGCACCCTTGCCCTTTTTCTTGTTGGCCAGCTCCTTGTTCTCCTCCTCGTCCTCATCCTCATCCTCTTCGTCATCGTCACTGTCGTCGGGCTTTTCCTCCACTAATGGCCGCATGAAGCCGTCGGCCGTGCGGATGGGTAGACGATCATTCTTCTTCTCGGCCTTGAGGGCCTTTTTGTTCTTTTTCCGAGACCGTTCTGCATAGGCGTCTTCGAGACTCCAGCTGGCGGCGTTCTTCATAAACGACTTTTCGATGCCATTGGATGCTTCGGCGGCGTCGTCACGGCCAGCACGCGTGGGACTGACCCTCCGTCTCTTTTGTGGCCGCGTGCTCATGATTTCCGGTGCCCCGTTCAAAGCGTGAAAAAGTAACTTCGTTAACGTTGGACGTTCAGCGTGCGTCGTTGTTGCATAGAAAAATTACTGCCGTGATAATTTTTTTGTATATAAAAAAGAAGTCTCCAAACCGCTGCGCTCCTGCCACAACGGCAGCCATGCCGTCTGACCGCCTTCTGTGCATATAGTAAAACGCCGCGCAAAATAAAGCGCCCCCGATCTATCTGCACGCATCATGTTCCTGTTTTTATGGGCCCGAGTCTATCGTACGCCATCCATTGGACAGAGCTGTCTATCTGAGACCCGCAAAAAAAGTTTATGCCAGAGCGCCGTGAAAAAAGTTTGGCAGGAACGACCCACGGCATCGGCAGCGAAAAGAGGAGGCCCCAAATTCCGCTGTTGCGAATTGCTTCAATTATACTTTGCAGTTTTTGTTGCATTTTTTTTTTTTCGCAGTTTCGCATTATCGAAGTTTCGCATCGCGAACAACAGTCGGTCCCTCACCGTCCCCAATTGTTGCGTCATCGCACGGCCGCATCCCCTTGGACCGCATTTGTGAAGCGACACAAGCTCCCCCCGACGCACACGATAGCCCCCGTCTCTGGGCGGCGGACAACAGAGCAGCCATGTCGTCGTCGCTCGCCGCGCAGCTGGCGCAGATTGCGGTCAAGTCCAAGAACTCGCTCGACATCAAGTCGCAACGGGCCGCGCACTCCAAGTCGCTGCTGTTTGAGCCGCGCATTGCGGCTGCCCAGACCCTGCAGTCGGTCTACACCGTCTGCCGCGATGGCTTTGACGAGCTGTGCCAGCTGGACGAGCGCTTTGTTCCCTTTTCGAACACGCTGTTTAGTGAATTGAGCATTGAGGAGGACCGCTCGCAGATGGACGAGGCCAGCAACAAGGAGCTGGACCGCAAGATCGAGTCGTTTCTGCGCCTTGTCGGCGGCAAGCTGCGTCTCCTGCCCGCTATCAAGGCCGTTGAGTGGCTGATCCGGAGATTTCGGTAAGGAAACAATGGGATGAAGGAAGAGAATACCCTGAGAAGTAGAGAAAGGAAAGCACCTGCTAACATACCCTCAGCGTGCACGAATACAACACGACGGCCGTCATCACCACGTTCCTGCCGTACCATGGCATCCCTGTCTTTGTGACGCTCATGTCGATCCTCCCCGAAAAGCTTCCCTACGAGTACCGCTTCCTGAGTCCCTACATCCGCTCGTCGACGGCGCCGCCGCGAGGCGCGATTGTCCAGCAGGCCATCCAGCACTTTGACCTTGTCGTCACGCTGTCGTCGTACACGCTCGACGCGGCCCGTGCCCAGCAGCATTACCCCGGCCTTGTCACCTTCTGGGGCGGCGTGATCACCGAGGCCATCAACGGCATGATCGACGCCAACCGCTCGGGCCGCCGCGCCGTCCAGGCCGACAACGACCAGACTCTCTTCCAGAAGATCGGCCCTGTGCTGAGCGACGGCCTCGTCGTCAAGGAGGCGCCCGCTGTGCAGATTGCCACGTACATGGCCGCCGCCCTCTTTGTCGCCAAGGCCCGTCTGGCCGATGCGGCCATTACTGCTTTTATGGAGCAGCTGGTGCTGGGCATGACGTCCGAGACGGTGACGCCGGCCCTGGTCTGCCTGTCCATCTTTGCCCAGGAGCGCTCGGCCAAGCAGCTCTCGCGCAAGGTGGCCAAGGCCGTGCTGAAGATCCCGGACATTGAGGTCCGCCTGGTCGAGATTGGCCGCCAGCGCCGCATCGACAAGCTTGCCAGCGGCCTTGTGCTTGCTCTCATCGACCGTCTGGTCAAGAAGGGCTCCGTGCGCACCCTGCCCATCATCAAGTCGATCCTGATGGGCGGCATTCTGCAGGAGAAGCAGCTGGCCGTCGCCTTCAAGGCGCTGCTTGTGGGCGCCTACCAGATCAGCGACGAGATTGACGCCGATGGCATCGCCCGCAAGGAGGCTGGCCAGACGCTCATCATCCTGTCGCAAGCCCCCGAGACGTCGGGCGGCCCGGTTATCCGCAGGGTCCTCGAGACGGAGGAGTTTGATATCGAGGCTCTCGAGCTCAAGCTGGATGCCACGATCCGTCCCAAACTGCTTCTCAGCTCTGCGCAGGACGTCGACACTGAGATGGTCGACGGTGTTGTTTCTGCTGATTCTGCTGCTGCTGCTGCTGCTGCTGCCGCGTCCGCCAACACATCCATCACCAAGCAGGACCTCGACGCTACCTTTGAGCGTCTGTCGGCCCTGTCGCGGCCGGCCTCGTGTCTGGCTTCGGATGCCGACGACGTCATTGACCAGTTCTGCCAGCTCTTCCTTGCCACTGCATCCTACGACAAGGCCGAGCTCGACAAGCTCGATGCCACGCCGCTGCTGGCCCGTGCCGCCGCCGTGTCCGACTGCTTTTACCTCACTTTCTGCGTCCGCCTGTGGTCCGGTCCTTACCCGACGCTCGCGCGCGTCGCGGCCCTCGATATGGCTGCTGCCCGTCTGCGCCAGGACGACTGCAGCGGCGTCGACTTCCAGGCCATCCTGCCATACTGCATTTCTGCGCTGGCCGATCCTGCCAAGAAGGTCCGCCGCGCCGCCTCGGGCCTGCTGGCCGAGCTCAAGAGAGTCGCACCGCTCAAGGAGTCCAAGAGCGCCGCGGCCAAGAGCCGCTGGGGCGCCAAACAGCTGTACGCCGAGCAGGACCGCCTCGCCTGGCTCACGCCCGACGCGCGCACTGCTCTGTACGAGCTGCTTGTGGGCTCGTCGAGCGAGGCCGTTCTGCACGAGGAGCACCTCTCGGCCGTCCTGGCGGATGCCATCAACAAGTCGTCCTCCAAGGGCGATGCGCCGCAGGGCAGCGCCACCAGCGCAGACAGCGTGCGACTCTCCCACGGCGTGCGCCAGTCGATCCTCGAGTTCCTCGCCAGCCACACGGTGCTCACGCCCCTGCTGAGCATCAAGATCCGCCTTCTCAAGACGCTCAACGAGGTCCGCGGCGTCTCGGGCACCACGCGCACTCAGCTGCTGCTTCCCTGGCTCAACCAGTGGGCGGCGCTGGATGCCGCTTCCGCGACGGCCCTGGTCGCCAAAGAGGCCCTGGACGAGTCCGACGTCGATGCCCGCAGTGTTGACATTGTTATTCCCAATGACATCAGCGGCCTCGAGGCGTTCTTTGAAATCATCAAGAACCCCCAGAACCAGGCGCGCCCCAACCTGGTCAAGCGCGTCTTCACCCGCATCCGCAAGATGTGGCCCGTCATGAAGGAGGAGCTCCGCAACGCCACCGCCCAGACCATGCTCGAGATTGCGCAGAAGCCGGCTCAGACGAGCGGCAGCAGCGGCAGCGGCGCGGAGGAAGGAGAGAAGGAGGACGACGGCCTGGACCTGACGGCCAGCGAGGCCACGGACCTGCTGTTCAATGTCGAGCTTAGCACTCTCGTCCTGTCGCGCTTCCTCGACTCGCTGCACCAGACGGCCAAGATGGCCACCGACACGCCGCCCAACAAGCGCCGGAGAAAGAGCTCGTCCGAGGCCAACCGCGGCCAGCGCGTCCAGGCCAACAGCGAGCTGCGCATGCTCGTCAACCGCGCCACGTTTATCCTGCAGCTGGTCCAGGGCTCCAAGCCCGCCGAGCACCCCGAGCTGCTGCCCGGTCTGTTCTCGGTTCTCTCGGAGCTCCAGATCCTGCGCTCGTATGTTGGCTCGGAGCTGGGCTACCTGCAAAACGTTGTTCTCAGCTGCCTGCTGGCCATGATGCCCGCCTACCAGAACAACAAGAACCTCAAGATCGACACGACGGTCGGCCACGGCGACGTCCTCGTTAACTGCATCCACAAGTCATCGAGCCCGGCCGTGCAAAACACCGCTCTCCTGCTCGTCGCCAGCCTCGCCAAGACGGCGCCTGAAGTTGTGCTCCATAGCGTGATGCCCATCTTCACGCTCATGGGCACGTCGGTGCTGCGCCAGAGCGACGACTACTCGGCCCACGTCGTCAACCAGACTATCAAGGAGGTCATCCCGCCCCTCATCGAGACGTTCAAGCGCGGCAAGCGCAATGTGGTCGCCAGTGCTGCCGATCTGCTGCTGAGCTTTGTCATTTCCTACGAGCACATCCCGTCGCACCGCAAGCGCGACCTGTTCATCTCGCTCATTGAGAACCTTGGCCCCGACGACTTCTTGTTTGCCGTCCTGGCCATGTTTGCCGACCGCTACGGCACCGCCGACAGCACCAATGGCTTCCTGGCTGACCTCATCAGCTCGTTCCCCGCCGAGGTGCAGCTGCATTCGCTCATCAAGTTTGTCGCGCTGACCAGCGATGCTCTGTCGGCCAAGCCCGTCCTGGCCGCCACGCTGCTGGGCAAGCGTGAGGACGCCAGCGCCAGCGCGAGCGCCAGTGCCAGTGCCAGCGTTACGGCGGCTGCCGATGGCGACGCGAGCCTGCAGCAGTCGGCCGTCCACACGCTGACACTGCTGCCCCAGCTTCTGGGCAACCGCAGCCTCAAGGAGCAGGTGTCGCGTCTCGAGGATGCCGAGGACAACATGGAGACGGCCAAGATCCGCGAGCTGTACACGCAGCTGCTCGAGGACATTTTGACGCTCGCCGACACGGTCAAGACTAACGGCGCGTCCGACAAGAAGCAGCTCCTGCACAACCGTTGCGGCGACGCTCTGGCCGAGCTGCTCAACCTCCAGTCGATTGGCGAGTTTATCAAGTCGGTCGAGGTCCTGCTGGACCGCCCCAACATGAGCGTGCGGCAAAAGGTCCTGCGCGCCCTCGAGGTGCGTGTCGACGAAGAGCGCAGCGCCAGCGCCAAGGCCCGCACGGCTCTGCTGGCCTTTTTGCCGCAGCTCACGGCCGTCATCCGCGACTCGACCGATATTGCCTACAAGCACACGGCCGTCACGTGTGTGGACAAGATTGCCGAAAAGTACGGCTCGCGCGACCTCGAGGCTGTCTCCGCTGCTGCCGTTGCTATTGCCAGCGACGCCTGTCTCGGCCAGGACGACAGCCGCATGCGCGTCATGGCCCTGCTCTGCCTCGCCTCGCTTGTCGAGGTCCTGCAGGACGCCATGGTGCCCGTTCTGCCGGCTGCCATGCCGCGTGCTCTGTCGTACCTGAAGCAGAGCCTGCAGCCCGTCACCGGCGACGACGCGGCCTCGGAGGCTGCGAGCGCCGGCAACGTCGCTCTGCACAATGCCGTGTACTCCTTTGTCACGGCCCTGGCCCAGCACCTGCCGTTCATGCTGACGGCGGCCAACCTCGACCAGCTTCTTGCGCAGTCGCTTGCCTCCGCTGAGGCCGGTTTTACGGATGCGGACGACAGCGATGCCAACACGAACCGCGTCCAGTTCCTCATGCTGCTTGCTCGCCAGGTCGATGCCAAGGTCATGCTCGAGGTTCTTCGCCGCGGCTGGCCTGTGGCCGTCAAGGCTGGCCAAAAGGCTACGCTCGAGTACGTCCAGGTCCTCACGGCCGTCATTGACAAGCACGGCAAGTCGGCCATCGTCAAGAACCTGCCTATTCTTGCCTCTATTCTCCAGCAGGCCTTTGACCTCCGCCGCGAGCTGCGTGTTAGCAACAGCAGCATGTCTGGCCCGGCCGTAACGCCCACGGCCAACGCGGCCACGGCGGCTGCAGCTGCTGCCACCGAGAAGCGCCTGGCCGCCATTGAGGCTGCCGTCAACACGGCCGCCCTGCACATGGTGTTCAAGCTCAACGACTCGGCCTTCCGTCCCGTGTTTGCCGACCTGCTGCAGTGGAGCGACCACGGTCTTCCCAAGCTCGACGTGCTGGGCCGCAGCCTGCGCCAGCAGAGCGTCTACGGCTTCCTCTTCCTCTTCTTTGACCGTCTCAAGGCGGCCGTCACGTCGTATGCATCCTATGTCATGGACGGCGCCGCTGCTGCTCTGCGCGCGTGCCGACTTGGAAGCAGCGCCGACGACCGGATTCTCTGGTCGCGCGTCCTGCAGACGCTGACGGCCACGTTTACGCACGACGAAGCTGCAGGCTCGTCCGCCTCGGGCGGCTTCTGGCAGGTGCCTGCCCACTTTTCCGCCGTGGCTCCTGCGCTGGTGGAGCAGTTTAGCAAGGCCAAGGACCTGCACAACAATGGAGCGGATGCTCTGGTGTTGGAGCGGCTGGTCCCTGCCGTGGTGCAGCTCGCCAAGGCGGCACACTCGGCTGACCACCAAAAGGAGCTCAACAGCCTGCTGCTCAAGCGCCTGCAACACTCCACCAACACGGCCGAGCGTCTGGCGCTGGTGCAGTGCCAACAGGCCCTGGCCGCTGAGGTGGGCGAGGAGTGGCTGGCTATGCTTCCCGAGATGCTGCCGCTCATTAGCGAGCTGCAGGAGGACAGCGACGAGGCCATTGACCGCGAGACCAACCGCTGGATCACCAAGATTGAGGAGGTTCTGGGCGAGAGCCTGGATGCCATGCTGCAGTAAAAAAAAAAAA
>JAGKRZ010000121.1:0-59505 GCA_020002355.1 Intubia oerlemansii | reverse complement strand
CCCCAAGTGCCCCTCTATTTTGTCCCGTCTCCTGCTACAAAACCCCTCTGCCAACACCTTCTGGCACGAATTGTCAACTTAACCTCCTGCTGTCCTCTCTCTTTCCATTGACAATTTTTTCTTCTCGTCTCACCAAAAAACCCCAAAAACCCTCCACATCCGCAACCATGGGCATCCTCAGCGACCTGAACCTCAAGGCTGGCGTCATCTACGGCGATGACGTCCTCAAGCTGTTTGAGTATGCGCGCGCCAAGCAGTTTGCCATCCCGGCCATCAACGTGACGTCGTCGTCGACGGCCGTGGCTGCTCTTGAGGCTGCCCGCGACTCCAAGTCGCCCATCATCCTGCAGGTCTCCAACGGCGGTGCTGCTTTCTTTGCCGGCAAGGGTATTGCCAACGGCAAGCAGGAGGCTTCCATTGCCGGTGCCATTGCTGCTGCTCACTACATCCGCTCGGTTGCCCCCATCTACGAGATCCCCGTCGTCCTGCACACCGACCACTGGTGAGTCTATAGGCGCCACGATAAGAGTTGTTTTGATATTGTACTGTACATTTGTCTAACTTGCTCCAGCGCCAAGAAGCTGCTCCCCTGGATGGACGGCATGCTTGACGCCGACGAGGCTCACTTCAAGGCGCACGGCCACCCTCTCTTCTCCAGCCACATGCTCGACCTGTCGGAGGAGTCGCTCGAGGAGAACATTGAGATCACCGCCAAGTACTTCAAGCGCGTTGCTCCCTGGAAGCAGTGGCTCGAGATGGAGGTCGGTCTGACCGGTGGTGAGGAGGACGGTGTCAACAACGAGGGTGTCGACAACTCCTCGCTCTACACCCAGCCCGAGGACATCTGGGAGATCCAGAAGACCCTGAGCGCCATTTCCCCCTACTTCAGCATTGCTGCTGCCTTTGGCAACGTCCACGGTGTCTACCACCCCGGCAACGTCCGCCTGCACCCCGAGCTGCTCGGCAAGCACCAGGCCTACGTCAGCGAGAAGCTGAGCGACAAGTCCGGCAAGCCCGTCTACTTTGTCTTCCACGGCGGCTCGGGCTCGTCCAAGGAGGAGTTCAGCGAGGCCATCTCGCACGGTGTCGTCAAAGTCAACCTCGACACTGACCTGCAGTGGGCCTACCTTGTCGGCCACCGTGACTTCATCACCAAGAACATTGACTACCTGAAGACCCAGGTCGGCAACCCCGAGGGTGCTGACAAGCCCAACAAGAAGAAGTACGACCCCCGCGTCTGGGTTCGCGAGGGCGAGAAGACCATGAAGGCCCGTGTCGTCGAGGCCCTCAACGACTTTGGCGCTGCTGGCCAGCTGTAAAGAAATTCCAGCTTGTTTCTGTTTTTCGTTATACGAGGTTATAGGTGTTCAATCTATTGCAGTCTCTTTTTTTTTTTCTTTGCTTCTTGGTCTTTCTTCTCAAAAGGTGTTTGACTCCCATGTTTCTCTTGACTCATCTACAACATACGACCCCGCCATGCCCGCCCTGCCAATGCTCTCAATGCTGAGACGTCCCCCTCTTAATTCGGATCAAACACCCAGATGGAAAAAATTACTCGCGAAATTCATTCGTACAGTTCCATGCAGGTTTTTTTCTTTTACTCTGTTCTTTTACTTTTTTTGGAGAAAAAAAAATAAAATTATTACATCCTTCAAATCAAAATCTCTTTTTTTTCTTCTTGTCGGCCCTTCTATCCAGCAGGTGTGGTCCAATAATGACGACGGTTGGCTTTACCGGGGAAATTTGCGGCGTATCTTATTTCGCAGCACCGCTGTCGGCGCCGCAGAGCCTTTTTTCCTCTTTTTTTTTCTGCGCGACGCGCGACGTTCCCCGTTCCATGTTGCGCAATGGAAAGCTAGGGCCTGCGCTCCCCACGCATGCAAGTGTATTTCTCAGGTGCATACTCGTACGGAGTATATCTTACACGTACCCATGCTGCAGACCCCCATTCTATTGCGGGCCATGGGTGCATCAGCGGGCCGGAATTGACAGCCATCGATGGGCAATCGCGGCGAGACTGGCGCTGCGAAGAAAAGAGGCTCGTACGTCGTCGATCGCGCAGGAGGCTATCAATCCGGGTCATCAGGATAATCACGTGAACAGAAGTCAAGCGTGCTTTGTCATCAATCGTATCTTACCTTATCCGTGGCCCGAGCTATCGATAAAGCTGGCATAATCCGGGGCCCCATAGCGCATGAAGTGCTGTAATTCATTTTGAAACAGCGCTAACCCACTGCCGAAATAGCTGTAGTTACGGAGCATGTGCTTACAGAGTACTCCGTAATTAGCTGTCAACACAGCCAGCTTCACTGAAAGCAGCAAAGAAGCTGTCTCAAATGATTCCATCGTCACTCGTGACTCTCGCGTGCTTCGAATCGCTTGTCATCTGTAGGTTCGTAGTGTGTATTCCAAACTAGTAATGCAGAATTAAAAATACGTAAAAGAAGCGCAGCCGTGGTCTCGCCTGGTGTGCGCTGTCACGCTGTCACACTGGCGAGACACAAAAACGCCATCCCATAGCCTCTCGACTGTTGCCATCGAGACCATCCGTTTTCTCGGGCGTGGCCAACGGCCCACAGTATCAGACTAGACTGCCTAAAGCTGATTTACAACTTGGCCTTGGTACGGGCCTTGTTGAGGATAGGCTCCAGCTTGGCAGCCTTCATAACGTTGCCCTTGATTTTGAGCTTGCCCGACATGAACAGGCCCTGGGCCTTGGCCTTGCCGGTGACAAGCTTGCCAAAGTCCTCGTCGGAGAGGCGGAGCTCGACTGTATTTTGTTAGCAGAGGAAGGACGAAAACAACAATGGGCGATAGGGAGTGTACGCACTGTCAGACTTGTCGAGGCCCTTGACAACCTTGCCCTCCTTGGCCAGGTCGATGTACCAGGTGTCGGTCTCGCCGGCGGGGTTCTTGAGCGTGATGGCGAAGATGGCCTTGCCGTTCTTGACGGCGTCCTTGCGGTCGGCCTCGCTCGCGTTCAGAGCGTCGTTGATGGCATCAAAGGCCACCGAGGCAGGGAAGGAGTCTGATTGTCAGCAAAGGAGATCTTGGGAGAAGCGACGAGAAAGTGAGGAATGCGACGAGAGTCGAGCGAAGAGACAGGTGCAAAGAGACGCAAACCGAGAGGACAAAGCGGCACGTGCCACGAGCATATCATCTCGATGACAACTCTCTTTGCATCGCCTCGCCTGCATCCTTCGCCGTATCAAAAACGTACCCTTAGCGAGCGCCATTGTGATAGATGTGCTGGAGGAAAAAAAAAGGGGGCTTGATTGTTGATAAGGAATGCTGAAAAGAGGCTGCGACGAAAACAATTGATCAATTGCAAAGTTGATGTAGATCTCAAGCGAGTTTGCGAAATGAAATGGGGAGGGGAAGAAGTAGAAAACAGAAAGGTCAAAAGAAGGTCCGTAATGGGAAGGCGGGTTGTCTGGGGAAGGCGCGGAGCATATATTTGTAGGCCGGGAAACTATCCTTGCTCGGTGTGATTACGGGGGCCGTGCCTCGTGGATGACGCGCTCGCGCGGGCATGTGAACCTCGGCGCAGCCGCTCCTTCCTTTTCATGTGTGCTTTGCGACTGCTGCAGTTGGTCTAGCGGCTCGCGCTTGCTCCAAACAGGCTCCAAACTTGCCTAAAGTGCCCCAAAAGGACCCGTTTTGTCACTATTTGGGAAGCACTTAGTGCCGAGCGCGGGTCACGTGCTATCACTGCCGGTGGATCCTTCTGAAGCTCAATGCGAGCCAATCAGGATGCATTTCAGCCTTGCGCCAGCTAGCGCAGCGTTTGAATTTGGCAGGCGCCGTTTTTGCTCTGTTGCGGCGGCTTTTCCAGGGCGTGTCGCGTCGTGAAATCGTGAAACGGGGCAGGTCCCAAAAAATCGAAAGAACGAGCTCGACGACGACAAGCCTCTGTTTGCACAGTCGACCAATTGCCACGATGGATGACCTCTACGACGAGTGAGAAACATATCCCTCTTCTTTTCGCCAATCCTTGCACACAATACTGACCAAGCGCCCAGGTTCGGCAACTTCATCGGCGAGGAGCCAGAAGGATCAGAAGCAGCGTCGGAGCGCGGCGACGAGGATGCCGACAACTATGGTTACGGTGACGATGTCGCCGATGATGAGGAGGGCGCGGAGGAGGAGCTAATGGATGTGGATGGTAAGCAAAAGCCTGCTGTTCCGCTGGCCGTGTGGTGGTGGTGGTGGTGGTCGTCGTCAGCATCGTGGCCTGCCATGCTAACAAAGACTCATTTCCAGACGAAGGACCATCAAATGCCGTCATTCTGCACGAAGACAAGCAGTATTACCCAACAGCAGCACAGGTGTATGGCACAGAGGTCGAGACAATGGTGCAGGAGGAGGATGCGCAGCCCTTGACAGAGCCCATTGTTGCGCCGGTCGAGCAGAAAAAGTTTACCGTTGAGGAGGCCGACCTGCCGCCTGTCTTCTTCGACCGCGGCTTCATGACCGATCTCATGAATTTCCCCGAGCAGATCCGCAATGTCGCCTTTGCCGGACAGCTTCACCACGGCAAGACGGCGTTTGTCGACATGCTCGTGCTGGAGACCCACGATATCAGTGAGCAGCTGGGTAAGCGCACCGGCCGCAAGCGGGAGGAACAGCTGCGCTATACCGACGTCCATGTTCTCGAGCGCGAGCGTGGCATCTCGATCCGCAGCGCGCCCATGAGCCTTGTCCTGCCCTCGACCAAGGGAAAGTCGCATCTGGTCAACATTATCGACACACCCGGCCACGTCGACTTTGCCGACGAGGTGGCGTCATCCCTGCGCCTCGTTGACGGTCTCTGTCTCGTGGTCGATGTGATTGAGGGTGTCCAGATTCACACTGAGATGATTCTGCGGCATGCTGTGCTCGAGGGCATTCCGCTGACGCTCATTGTCAACAAGATGGACCGCCTGATCCTCGAGCTCAAGCTGCCGCCCACCGACGCCTACTACAAGATCAAGAGCACCATTGACGAGGTCAACAAGGTCATCTTTGAGACGCTCCCTGTCGCCGAGGATGCCGAGGCCCGGCGTGTCAGTCCTGATCGCGGCAACGTCCTGTTTGCCTGCACGGATATGGAGTGGTGCTTCACGCTGCCGTCCTTTTCCAAAATGTACTCGGACATCTTTGGCACCATGGACGTGAGCGAGTTTGCGCGTCGTCTATGGGGCGACGTCTTTTACAACCCCAAGCGCCGCTCCTTTACGCGCAAGCCGGTCGAGGAGGGTGCGAAGCGGTCGTTTGTGCACTTTGTGCTTGAGCCCATTTACAAGATGTACACGCACACCATCAGCGAAAACCCGCAGGAACTCAAGACGTTCTTGGCTAAGCAGGGCATCACGCTCAAGCCGTCACAGTACCGTGCCGACGCCAAGGTGCTGATGAAGCTGGTGTGCAAGCAATTCTTTGGCCCGCCATCGGGCTTCGTCGACATGGTGGTGCAACACATTCCATCGCCCGCCGAGGCTGCCGCACGGCATCTCGACAAGTACTACACGGGCCCACTGGCCGACGACAGCAAGGTTGTCGAGGCTATCCGCACATGTGACCAGGACGGTCCCCTCGTGGTGGAGGTGACCAAGCTGTTCAGCTCGAGCGACAACAAGAGCTTCCACGCGCTGGGCCGCGTGTTTAGCGGAATTGTACGACCTGGCGCCGAGGTGCGCGTGCTGGGCGAGGGCTACTCGCTCGACGACGAGGAGGATATGGCCATGGCACACATTGCCAGTGTGTGGGTGCCAGAGACGCGGTATAACGTGCCCACAGACGGCGTGCCGGCGGGCAACTGGGTCCTGCTGAGCGGTGTGGACAACTCGATTGTCAAGTCGGCGACGATTGTGGCGAAACAGTTCCCCGACGACGAGGATGCCTACATCTTCAAGCCGGTGGCGCACTACACCGAGTCCGTCTTCAAGATTGCGCTGGAGCCGGTCAACCCGTCTGAGCTGCCCAAGATGTTGGACGGCATCCGCAAGATCAACAAGAGCTACCCGCTGATCACGACAAAGGTCGAGGAGTCGGGCGAGCACATTCTGATCGGCACGGGCGAGATGTACATGGACTGCGTGATGCACGACCTGCGGCTCCAGTATGCCGACATGGAGGTCAAGGTGTCGGACCCTCTGACACGCTTCTGCGAGACGGTCGTCGACGAGTCGGCAACACGGTGCTGGACTCTGACGCCCAACAAGAAGAACCGCATCACCATGGTGGCGGAGCCGCTCGAAGACGGCCTGGCACGGGATATCGAGTCGGGCGCTGTGCGCATCAAGGACCCGGTGCGCAAGACGGCCAAGTTTTTCCAGGAGAAGTACGACTGGGATTTGCTGGCATCGCGTAGCGTCTGGGCTTTTGGTCCAGAAGAGATGGGACCCAACCTGTTGCAGGACGACACACTGCCAGGAGAGGTGAGTTGGTCAACATTTTTTTTTTGCTCTCCATTCTTTGGTTGCATTCTAACAATTTCCAACTTTCCAGGTCGACAAGAAACTTCTCAACACAGTCAAGGAGTCGATTCGGCAAGGTTTCAGCTGGGCCACCAGAGAAGGCCCTCTCTGCGAAGAACGTACGTTTACCACTTTCTATTCTACTCTCCCTTTGTCTTTTTTTTCTTAATTCTAACCATTTAGCTATCCGCAACATCAAGTTCAAGCTCATGGACGTGACGCTCGCACAAGAGACAATCTACCGCGGTGGTGGCCAGATCATCCCGACGGCGCGTCGCGCGTGCTACGGCTCCTTTATGCTGTCGTCGCCGCGACTGATGGAGCCCGTGTACACCGTGTCCATGACCGGCCCCAAGTCGGCGTCGGACAAGTTTTACCAGATTCTCTCACGGCGGCGCGGCCACGTGCTCACCGACACGGGCATCCCCGGAACCCAGCTGTCGCGCACTGTCGGTCTGCTGCCCGTCATCGACTCGTTCGGCTTTGAGACGGATTTCCGCATCTCGTCTGAGAACAAGGGTCTCGTCAGCATGGTGTTTGACCGCTGGCAGGTTGTGCCGGGCGACCCGCTGGACCGTGAGGTCATTCTGCGGCCGATGCAGATGGCACCCGTGCAGGGCACTGCCCGCGACTTTGTCCTCAAGACACGCAAGCGCAAGGGTCTGAGTGAGGACGTGTCCATTGGCAAGTTCCTCGAGCCAGAACTGTACAGCGAGCTGCTCTCGAGTGGAACGCTGGAGGAAGGGTCATAGAAAGGCTGATCGGCCTTTTCCTATTGTATATCTTTTACCTTTTTTGTTTTGTGTTTTCTTGGGCTATTATTACTTTTGTTTTGATTTTCCATTTCAGGGGATATAAAAAGGAGCGAGATTTTTAATTCACGAGCTAGAATAAAAAAATGCTTTACTGCGCAATGGCCTTTTACATGAAGGGTTGAATTTCCATAATCATATTGCCCGGGGGTATACCTATTTCATGTGCATGCATTCTATATGTGAAAATGGGCCGTATGTCCTATGAGATCATGCCAAGCTGCCCAATGGGAATGACTTTTTCGTGCTGGGTTTGTATGGCATTGATGAAGCCATGATAACCAGACCGTACACGCTGGCGTTGTGTGTTCGATCCTCGCCCCCAAACAACACAAGGGCCCCTTTCTTGGCATGCCGCTTAACGTCGTGAAGAGCCTGCTCTTTTAGAGTGAACCTCTTTTTGCAAGTTCTCGCCTCCCTCACTCATTTGCAGGTCTCGAGCATCTTGTCGAGCACGCCACGCAGCGTGTCGTTTTCGAGGGCGGCAGCCACACGCTCCTTGTCCGACAGCTGCTTGGTCACCTGGTCGTCCTGCGCGTGTGAGCCCTCCTTCACCTGGATGTCGACACGGTAGTTGGGCGGCAGCGTCTGCTCGAGGCGAACACGGATGGCGAGGCCAATGACTGTGACGAGCGAGCAGTGGTTGATGGTCGGCGTGACGTAGACGGTGACTTGCGTCAGAGCCGATGTCGACGACACGGGAGCGATTTCAATGTCGGGCAGGTTGACGACCGAGAGCTGGCCCAGCGTGTGAGGGTGCTCGGGGTCCGAGATGGTAGAAATAAGGTCTTCTTGGTCAGCGGATGTCTTCCCGCACTGAAGAGAAGGGGGGCTCGAGGCTTACCGTAAATCTCCTGCTCGTCAATGGGCTCCTCGGTAAACACATCATCGTCATCGTCAAACAGGTCACCATCCGACACGGGCGACAGCGGTGCCGGCGGCGACGGCGGCGAAACGGTCGCCAGCTTCAGCTTCTGCTGTTTCGGAACGAGAATATCGTCAAACTTGAACTCGGGACCGCGACGCAGCGAGGCATCCTTGCCTTGACGCCGGCTCGGCAGCTGAGCCGTGCTCAGAATCGTGGGGTTTGCGTTTTGCAGTTCAGACATGTTTGCGGGTGTTGCAGTGAAGACGTTGCAATGGTGGTGAGACGTTTGGATGTCGATGTTGTCATAGACGTGGATTTCTAATTCAAAAAGTTAAGCCGTCTCCAAATACAGTGCCCCTCCGCTACCGGCGTGGGGGACTTTAGCGCAGGTACGGAAGTAGGACGTTCCATATTGGGCGCCGGCTTTACATAGTGCTATTATTACAGCGCCTGTCGCCTGAAACGGCCCCCACTTTGGCCCTATCTACCACCACAACTGTGTTAATGTCAGCGCATAAATTAGCAGATATGATCACTATCCCATCAGCGCTCGTAGCGTGCCAAGTCTCACTTTTCTGACCTGCCCGTATTAAAATATTTGTGCAGTATCCCAATACGACTGCCTTTTATGAGAACTCTGTGGCTGTGATAGCTGTCGAGATTTCAAGAATATCAAGAATATCAAGTGGCTGCCTGACGTTACATTCGTTTATAAACTCAACCTGCAAGGATCGTTCCTCGGTTCGGTCTTTCCGGCCCAGACATCTGGAATCTGGAACGAGAAGGAAGGAACAGCAATCGCACAGCCAACTTCTTTTGCCTGTTCTATGAAGTATGACTTGAAGTTTGCATCACTTTACAGAGCAGAGACGGCGTGTCTCCATTTGCTCACCGAGTACAGTTTCAGAGGAGTTGGAAGTCGACGACGGCTCCATGCATTGGCCATCCAGAACAGGACATCGACAACAAACACCGCAGCATGCATTCTAGAAGGCCGCTAGACAATTATTAGCGTGCAAAGTTATCATTCTTCAGCGCACTTCGGCAGTTGACACTATGTACCCAGGTACCATTCGGTCGCGTGTCTACAAGATGACCTGCTCATATCATGCTGTGAGCGCACGACGCTGCCAGATGACGAAGTAGTCACCGTAGGGACAGGCATTCCATCAGCAGCCTACGGGGGACGCGTAAAATATTCATCATTTCCAGCTCGCAGCGAATGCTGGTTTTGATTGATCTTGATATTGTGCAGAAACTGTTGCAAAAGATGACGGATCCACTTATTTATTCAAACCTGCTCTCTGATAGGTGGGTCCTATCTCGGAATTTCTGGCAATGTTGCCTCCAGGGAGCCCTTGGCAAAAGAGCCCTGTTTCA
Organism: Intubia oerlemansii; assembly: GCA_020002355.1. Taxonomy (NCBI): domain Eukaryota; kingdom Fungi; phylum Ascomycota; class Sordariomycetes; order Ophiostomatales; family Ophiostomataceae; genus Intubia; species Intubia oerlemansii. Next base: position 49,987 of record JAGKRZ010000121.1, on the reverse strand, counting down.
TGCTGCCACGGGTCCCGGGGGGTGGCACAGCTCATGCGGACGGCATTTCACAACGTGTCCCCCCTGCAGGGTGGTGTGGCATGGTATCAAACGTATTATTATTAGCATGTGAATGTGCCAGGGTCTGAAATTTGGTTATTAGGTGCGTCGTACTTCGTACTTGTACATGTACGTGCATTGCACCAGATTGAACCAGACTCTTACATTTTTGGAAGTTGACCACCGTCCTAGTTAGGAAGGAGCACTGGGGGCCACTCGGAATTGAGCAGCCATCTGGCCCCCGACAGCGAACCAATGACGGCACGTATTTTGGTATTCGAAAACGTTGTACGGCAGCTGGGACACAGCTGACATTGCCAAAAGAAGCCATGACCATAAGACTGGCTTTTGACTGGTTCTCGATTTGTACGCATCTCATCAATGCTGCTCAATTTGTGAGCCCTTTTTTTCGAGTTATCCATCCATGCGCTCCTTCCTCTTACGTTTCGTATTGCGCGTGTGGCGGGGCCAAAAGCCGGAATGTCCGAGTAAATTCCGTTTGGGTCGTACCTGCCTTTTTTGTCGTATCATCCATAGCATGTTGCAATAGTGGAAGAGCAAAAGCAGCACACTCGAAACCTTTTGCCGGCCGTGGTGGATGGCGGCCTGACATAATACGACGGCTCGGCCGGAAAATAGCAAGAGGTCTTACGCCGCGGCGCTGACGCAAAAAAGAGAGCAGTGCTTTCTCGTCCTTTGTTTCGCTGTCCTATTTTACCCGCGAGTCATTTCTGGTCCGTCATGGGTAGCGCTCAGCATACGGATAGCCTATCCCGAGCATACCACGTCGTAAGAAAAGAACATGGGTGGACTGTCCACGTTGCTTGGATGCATCTGATGAATGCCGCATCTATGATTCTGTACTCCGTGCGCAAGGGTTGCTCCTTCCAAACATAACTTCCAACACAGTTTCGCCGAGCAGGTATCCACTCGACCGCAATCTGCAGCGCTTGTTCCCCGCGTTTTTCGGTGCCAAGATCTATCTCTCGCGTGGTGTTGCCTGCCCAAACTGTCTCGTCGGTGCACGAGGGTGCGAGCTCTTGCCTTCTTTCTCCCAATCGCTCTTTCCTAGAGATCTCGACGGGGCTACATACAACGATTGCAGGAAGGTGCGATCCATAACGTCACCAGGTGACCAAAACCGCCCCTTTTTCCTATCCCCATCCCCATTTTCGTTACCACATCTGTTTCCACCTCAACTCCCACTCCACGTCGCGACAACGGGCATTGACATTGCCATTTCTCCAATAGCACAGCTCCCTCCCCCCTTTTTTTTTCCAATTCCGCCTTTGTGGGCCACGCGGTGCTTTGCCGATGTAAGGCGTTCAAACTCCGTGCAGCCCCTTCCCAGCTACCACAATTTCTGCTCCGTACTCGCGCTTGCAGCTTACAGCTTTGGCATTCAGAAGCCCCTCTGCCCCTCTGCGGACCGCGCCACCATTCTGACACGCCACACTTTACTCTGTACTGCGCCGGGAGCGCCGACCACGCCGAGTGGACAGCTCGTCGATTGTACTGATCCTACGGATTCATACGGTCGATCCCTGGACGATCGCCAGCATCACATCTCGACAACAAGATAGCGAGGGCGGCCTGTGTGCTCCCGCGCCCGTGTTCGCCAAGTACGGAGTAGGTAATTCACCCTCCTCACTACCGCTGCCATTCGATTGCCACAATTTGCCTGCTGTCTTGCTCCAGCTGCGGGTGCATGGCACGGCCCTTTTTGTCTCATCATTCCGCCCGTGCTTGTCCACGCTCTTTGCCTTGCATCACCTTGCTCCCTCTCGCTTCCTCTTGCTCGTTGCTCTCCCTCTCCCTCTCGCTGTCCTCTTCTCCTACTGAAACACATTGCTGCCTGTAGGGCTGGCCGTTCCTTTGCCCATGCCGACGATCTCAATGCTTTAGCACCCCACTCGCGCTGTTATTTGTCATTGCCATTGACCTGGATCGTGCTAACCAGGTGCACCTACGGAGTACAACTTGTCTCCTCCCTTTTTCCACCTGTCTTTGTTGAACTTTTTACATCGTCTCTTTTTTTTTCACTGCAGCATTTCCACTTGTCGCTCTCGTCTTGCCCTGCTTCAGACATACCCCCTTTCGACCCCGCGGAGCAGTGCTTTGCATCTACGAGTAGCACGTCGCGAAGATTTTGCCTTTTTTCTTCTTCTCCCATTTACTTAACCTGTTCTCTTTGGTTGCAACGCCAGTATGTTGTCTTTCATGTTCCCGGGGCGATCTGGCCGGCTAATACAGCAACGCTAGGAGCCTCGCCGTTTTCTTTTGGCATGCTAACCAGCCGTTTCCACTCCCCGCTCCAAGGCTGCTAAAGTCCCGCTCGGCTCCTCTTTGTCTGCACCCCTCTGCACCCATATGCGCCCATCCTCATCCCCCCAAAGCCCGCTGTTGCACCGGCGCACCACCTTGTATAAAAAGTAATCATTCGAGTTTCAGCACGCCATATCCGCAAAAAATACCACTCGTCCCCCGGCGCTGCTATCCTATTAGGTTCGTTGACCATCTTTCACCACGGCGATAGCCGCCTTTGACGTCTCGGTCGGTTTTCCGGTTTCCGCAATCGTCTGCTGCGGTGCGCCTTTTCTTGTTGTCGACGTAATTGCAGCATCACCGCCCCCCTTTTTTTCTTACTTCTTTCTCAAAGCTGCGCGACGTTTGCGACACAAGCGCGCAGAGCCGCATACGACCTCGCCAAGTGCTCGATCCCATACGGATATAGACGCTGCAGCGCATAACCTGCAGCAGGGCAGACAAAGCGTGCCGCAGGTTGCTTGGCCTTGCATTCTATGCCGCGATTTATCCTTGGGGCTCCAGACAACGCCCTCCATTCTCACCAGTTTTGACCGCCCGTGACGCGTCCTTGCTTTTGACACTCCCGACATCTCCGATTGTGGCCCAGGCGCCCAACCCCACGAACCCCTCTGCGCAAAAAGCGCTTTTGTTGTCGCTCCCAGACCGTCGCTCACCGTACTCCGCAACATCACGTCCCTGCGCCGCTGCACACCGACTGCTCACCACACCGGCAGCCATTGCGCCCTTTATGTTGACGCCACGGCGGGCGCAGGGTGTTGGGCATTGATTTACGATTGTCGCGTACCTCTGCCGTTCCGACTACCATCTCCCCACAGCTACAACACACATCTCTCGCCGTTATGGACGCCCATGACGCGGCTGCCGGCCGGCCGATGATGCCGCCAAACCCGCAAATTTCGTCGTTTGCTTTCGTGCCCGTTGCCACTCCTCAACAGCAAAAGAGCAAGTTCACTGTCCTTGTATTTGATGTGGTTGGAGTCCATCTAACACTGCGTTTCTGCAGATTATGTCTTTGTTGACGAACACAACCGCCACAAGCGTCTCAAAGGTATGCTTTCCGTCCAGTGCCACGAAATACTCAAATGACGCGACTCTAACCAGTCTTTAGTAATGCGCGCATGTGAAGGTTGCCGGAAGAGAAAGATCAAGTGTGATGCGGCCACCACCAACACCTGGCCGTGTTCCGCCTGTGTGCGGCTTAAGCTGCAGTGTGTCCGTCCAACCGGCTTTGACGGTATGGCTGACGGGTCCGAGTACGACGACCAGCTGGATATGGCGCCTCCGAGTCAACAACCGCCTCAGCAGCAGCAGCAGCAGCAACAACAGCAACAACAACAGCAACTCAGCTACCAGCCTCCACCACAACAGATGCAGCAGCCGGGTTACCCAGCGCCCATGCCAGGCGCCATGCCGGGATCTATGCCGGGGACTATGCCTGGAGCTATGCAAGGACCTATGCCAGTGACGATGCCGGGATCCATGCCGGGATCTATGCCGCCTTCAGCACAAACGCCTCTCCAGCAACCGCAGATGCAGTCTGGCTTACAGACTACGATGCACACGTCCATGCAGCCAATGCAGCCGATGCAGCCGATACAGCAACCGATACAAACCCCAATGCAGGCGTCAATGCAGCCGCAACTACAGCTTCCACCACAGCAAGTGCCACCTCACCTCCCACCGCAACCACAGGGGCCGCCGCCACCACCGCCACAGCAGCAGCAGCCCCACCAAATACAGCATCTTCAACAGTTGCAGCAGCAGCCAGGGCTATACAACGCGGGCGTTGACTTCCAGCAAGACCCTATGGGCAGCTCTGCAACAGATGCAAACAACCAGTCGCAGACCATCTATGCAGCGTCAGGTATTCCTTACACCTCAGGAACTGGCCCTCACATGGGTGATCTATACGGTGGGACAGTTTATTCTGGCCAGACTGCTCCAGCAGTATCGTTCACAACGGTTCCACCACACGTGAGTGCTGCCGGTCACACGCCTTCTTTCCCCAAGCAAGAAGACGCCTTCCCAACGCCACCGATAACACAACAAACATCAAAGGCACAGACACCCGTGGACTCAACCGCAACTGTCGGGGATGACTCGGCCAATCCTACCAGCGAGAACCTCGCCGGCCTTCTTGGAAGTCTTCGCATGGACGATGCCGGATCAGCCCCCTATCTCAACAACCGCGCGCTTGCAAGCCGGTCCGAAAATGAGAATACACCCGCTGTTCACGACGAGGACGAAGAGTTCAAGAGCAGGCTGCCCTCGTTGACATCGGGCCCTGGAAGCAAGGTCCGCATCCCACCGGAACTTATGCCTGACGACAAGACCGCCCTTCAGTATTTTGAGCTGTACTTTGCCAACGTCCATCCGTTTATTCCTGTCCTCGACCGCGTCGCATTTTTCCGCCAATGGCACACAGATCGCCATTCCATGTCACCTCTGCTCATCGAGGCCATCTTTTCTATAGGAGGACGTCTTGACGATGATCCTGCTCAGGGCCAGCAATGGCTTGCTCTGGCGACGAGTGAGATACTCCATTCGTGAACATTTCTGACACTAGTGCTAACAAAGTTTCAAGAGCATGCAGATTCCTTTATGGACGTGCCCCGACTCAGTACTCTTCAGGCACTGCTGGTAATGCTGAAGGCTCGCGAGGCTTCTCCAAAGCGGGGCTACTACTATCGGTCATGGACTGCTGTCGTCCAATGTGTCCAGATGGGCAAAGACCTCGGTCTCAATGAGCACTATGACGACCACTTGGACGGCAAGCCATGTGGCTGGTCCCCGGCAGACTGCCTTTTGCGAACAAGAATATGGCAGACGCTATTCATGTGCGAGCTCATGATCGGGTCGCCCCAAGGCCGCAGTGATCTCTCTGTGGGGGAACGCGGCGTGGATTTCAACGAACCTGCTCCAGTGCCGGGTGTTTCCGATAGCGACATGCTCATATCCCGCAACTTTGTGCACTTGATCCGCATCGGGCGCAGCGTTTACCGCATGAACCAAATATATGCCCGCATTAAGCGCCAAAAAGAATGGGCTGCCGACCCGGAGTTTACAGCCATGAACCCAATGCTCGACACATGGCTAACTGAACTGCCCGGCGACCTCACCGTCAACTTCCCAGAAGACGGCTCGCCCCCATGGCTGCCTTCCATTTATGTCGGAAACTTGCATGCCTACTACTACTTGGCCGTGCTTCTTTTGCACCGTCCCCAGCTCCAGGCCATCAACCCAGCTGTGTCTCATAGTCGCTGGAAGGAGCACATGACCGTGTGTTATTCCGCAGCCAAAAAGCTGTGCCGACTGGAGGAAGCCGTGTTCAACACGTATGGTCTGAACGGGCTTCAGAACATGCTCCGCGGCGTGAACTTTACTATCTATGCCGTCCTGACCGGTATTCTCGTCAACCTGGTGGCTCTTACGTCACCCGACCCGGACTTCAACACGGATGCTGCAGAATATTTCACGAGGCAGATGCGCCTGCTCGAGAGGTGCATGAACGCATGGCCGATGCCAGAGATGCAGAAACAGACAGACGCTATACGCGAGGCGTTTTCCGTCGATGTTCGCAAGCCATTTGTGCTCAAGCCGAGCTTCCCATACGGAAGCCCATCGCCTCCCTCGAGCCACTCGAGCCCACAGCAACGTCAAGCAAACGCCATTGCGACCACGATGGCGACTTCGGCAGCCTTGCAGTCCAATGCGTTGCAAGCACCCGGCATGAGCCAGATGATGCAGCTGCAGCAGCAACAGCGACTCTTGCATCAGCAACAGCAACACCAGCAGATTGCTTCCGCGCTGGCCCATGGACAGCCACAAACAGCGTACGTGGGTAACGGCATGACAGGGCCCATGACAATGGGGACATCTGGTATGCAGACGATGGAAACGCCGCTGGCAGTCGCACCTCTTGGAGTGGCACCGGCCATGTCGGAAAGCCATGGTGCAGCAACCCTGGGCAATCTTGCTATTCCCAACGATGGGACAGGGTGGAATCCAGCAAGGATTTTTGAGTAAGTTTTGCACTCACCCCATATGTTTACCCTCTTTCTTCCCTTCTTTTTTCGCCCGTTCTGTTGTATTGTTTTGCCTTGACAGTTTTTCGTCGTGTCTAACAGTTCCTTAGTCAATGGAATACGACATTTGGTTCGCGCAATGCGGGACAAATGCGGTCTGCGGTTTCTCCAGGCAGTGTACCGAGTGCGTCTTCACCAGCAGGATCCAATGACACTTTTGCCGGCAAAGAGCTGGGACTCGCTGGCAGCAACGACTATGGCATTTTGAATGTGCTTTCGAACCCAGCGCCAGAGTACACGACGACAGCTCCAACGGAAGCGGCTCTTGTCACGCCGGCCATGTGGCGAGAGTCGGTAGCGAGTGTCTACGAAGGCGGCCTGAAGCGAAGCTGGGGAGACTTTAACAATCAAAACCCGCAATGTTGAGTGATACCAGCCTTTCCGACCCACGGACACACTCGCCGTGAACCTCGTCGCCCACAAATCGGCTTCCCTCTTTTCTTCTGTGAAACTCGGGACTGGTTCATTTGGTATGATGCTGGCACATCTGCCAAGCGACGTTGCAGCGTTTGGTTTCTCCTCCGCTCCACCCCAAATATCTGAGCACGATCTTACGACTCTTCTTTTGTTTAACGACACTTTAACTTTCGGGGTACATTTGAGCAACAATGTCACTCCCCATGAACACTACATCCCCCGCCTCCCCCCTTATCTTTTCTTTCCAATGCCTACCTCCGTCAGGGTGTACAATCATTGGAACTTGTTTTCATTTCTGCATTTTGGAATCTGGGATTTTATTTTGCATGTCTTGCTGGCAACGGTTCACGGGGCACATATACGAAACAAAGAACGGGAAGGCTCATTGGATACGGCGAAAAAGGTTCCGTACAGGGTCACAGTGTTTTGGAGCATGTCTGGGTTTTGGTCAATATTTTCTTCATGTATTACTACTACATATGGGTACATATATATTTTCTTCTTTGGATAAATGTAGTCTTCCGTTGTGTATTGTTATCGTATGGCAGCCCGACTCTCCCATGCTATTGCACCTAGGTAGGCAGGTTATCCTTTATTTGGCCTGCTCGGCCCGACGTCCAATCGAGGTCAGCATTTCAGTCCAGACCCAACCGTAGGGCACACCGCGGCTGTTGCTGGCTGCAGGAGCGCCAAAGTGTGTGGCAGGCGGCAGATGGATCCAGGGGAACTGTTTGGAGAGGGTGATGCGTGCGGGCAGGGCGGCCGGGCGGACGAGGTTGACGATGCGGAGACGCTCGTGTCTCGGGGCGAGCTCGCTGACGGCCATGGTGGTCAAGCGCGGACGGCCGACGAGGTTCATGGTGGTGACGTCGAGCAGAGTGGTGGGCGGCATGGTCTGAACGAAGCGGCGTAAAAGGTCGCGGTCCGGGTGGCGGGCATAGACCGGCAGACGCAGGTGCACAAAGACGACAAAGGGCGAAGCCGTGTATGCGACAACGGCAAACGGAACAATGCCACAGGCGGCGACTAGTTTTGTCAGAGGGGGGAAAGAAAAGAATAAAAAAAAAAAAGGGACTGTTTGGGAGAATAAAAACATACCAGCCAAGATTTGCCATGCCGGTTTGTCGGCGGCCATGTAGGCGGGCGCGACGAGAAAGGTGAAAAAGGCCAGGCCAAAGAGAGTCGTCACTTTGAGGCAGGCCAGGAACGTTGTGCGTGGTGTTCCGGCGTGGAAGACGAGCAATCGCTCGGGGACTTGTAAGTTAGTGAAAATGCATACATATACGCATATAAACCAAATACTTTGTAAAAAGCATTCTATTGCTTACACTTTTTTGGCATGCGCGCTGTTGATGCATTGCGCACGGCTGGCCGGAAGACTTGTGTGATGACGGCCCGTTTTGGAAGGCGTAGAAGTGGCTGTGTGAAGCGTATTGGTGACCGTGTTGCTGCGACGGGGCGCGACGAGAAGAACGCCATCGGGACTCGAGACGATGATGCCGATGATATCGACGAGGAGGAGGAGGGTGCTTCGCGTGGTGCATTCAGGACACGCCGCAATGCGCCGGCACCAGAACAGCCAGTCTGGCCGGCTGCTGGCCGTAGGACAAAAACCCCCAGCAGCGAATTCATTTTTGTGTGAGTGTATGCAAGAATAAGGATGTGGTCGTCGTGGAAATGCGCATAGCTCAAGATGCGCGCCGCGGAGAATTGTCGTTGAATATTCTGTGTTGATTGGGTGGTGCAGTTAGTGTCATACTACAAATAAAAGACTATTTGTACTCCCATGTATGATCCAAAAAACGTCATAGCGCAGCCTCGTCGCGTCTCCAAAAAAGCATCACTTTGGTCTTTTTGCCATTTCTGCCATTTGCTTCGACAGCTGTTTCTACACTGCAAAATCTCGACAATCACATCACACAACAGAACACCAAAAATGGTCACACCGCTCACGTTCAAGGGCGACAAGAAGATCAAGAAGCGCAAGAAGCACAGCCACGGCCACGGACACGGCAGCTCATCGGAAGAAGCGCAAAAGCGACGCGCGCTCAAGGCGGCCGAGGCTCTCGACCCAGAGGCCGTGGCCGAGGATGACTCTTGGGTGTCGGCCGAGGCGGTGACCGATGTCACGGGGCCGATCATGATGGTGCTGCCGCCGACCGAGGGCACGAAACCGTCGGCGCTGGCCTGCGACGCCAGCGGCAAGGTGTTTGCCATGACGATTGAGAACATTGTGGACGGCAACCCGGCGAGCGCCGAGCCGCACGACGTGCGCCAGGTGTGGGTGGCCAGCCGGGTGGCGGGCACGCAGCACATGCGCTTCAAGAGCCACCACGGAAAATACCTGGGCTGCGACAAGTACGGGCTGCTGACGGCGACGGCCGTGGCCGTCTCGCCGATTGAGTCGTTTGTCGTGGAGACTGTTGATACGAGTGGCAGCGGAAACAGCGGAAACGAAAATGAATTATTCCGCATCAAGACGCTGAGGGATACGCTGCTCTCGGCGCAGACGCCGACGTCGGGGACGGCCAAGCTGGATGCGGTGCCCGAGGTGCGCGGCGATGGCAAGGAGGCCACGCCGGCGACAGAGATGCGCATCCGCATGCAGGCGCGCTTCAAGCCGCGGCTGGTGGCCGACAAGGAGGAAAAGGCTCGCGAAAAGATTAGCCGGCGCGAGCTCGAGGCGGCGGCAGGCCGACGACTCGACGACGATGAAGTTCGGCTCTTGAAAAAGGCACGGCGCGACGGCGACTATCACGAAAAGCTACTCGATATCCGAGTCAAGAGTCGGCATGACCATTTCGTTTAGATGTACAAAATAATGGACTTTTATTTTTTTTTTCCATGTTCTCGTCTATGTTTTGTCCCATGTTCCTCCTTTCTCTCTCTCTCTCTCTCCCCTCTATGCACTCGGCCTCCATGCACGGATACGGCCGTCTTCGCCAGCGGTAAAGACGGCCTGCTGCTCGTCATAGATGCAGAAACTGCGAACAATCTCGTCGCCGTGCGCGCCGGGGAGACCGACGATGCTGTCAGTCGCAAAGGCCCACGAGCTGGCATCGGCGCCCGTCTTGCTCAGGTGGACGAGCTGGAAGGCGGCCTGCTCCTGGGCACCGGCACCCAGAACAATGCTGCCGTCGGGTTTGGGCAGTGCGGCGGCGACATACTGGCATCCCAGCAGCGGCCGGACGTCGCCAAAGTCGCGCGTGGCCGAGCCGGCCTCGTGGCCCTCAATCTCGGAGGTGTCGTAGAGGGCGAGCTTCTCGTCATGCGACAGGGCAAACAGCTCGGTTGTGTTGACAAAGGCAGCGCTGTGGATGGACGCGCCGTGGTTGAAGGCCGTGACGACCACATCGTCCTCGTCGGCAATGCTCGTGTCGCAGACGTTGACGAGGCCGTCGGTCGATCCCGAGAGCAGCAGCTGCGGCATCGACGGATGGAAGCTGAGCTCGGTCACGTCGTCGCTGTGCACATCGTTGTACCGCACCTTGAGTGTCGATCCGGCACGCGTGTCCCTGGATTTGTTAGAAGGGGGTTATATCAAAGAAAGAAGACGAATAAAAATGATAATAAAAGCGATCAAACATCAAACATCACATCTGACTTACCAAATCACAATCGATGCCTGGTGGTCGGCCAGTTCTGTTCCAGCTGCCACGCTCTGTGTCGACGCATCACAAGCAAGCGATGTCACGGGTGCACCCGTCGATCCTAGATGTGTATATGTGTTAGATGAACACAGCTCATCCTCCTCTGTTCTCCAAGGTGCTCTCAGCTCTCACCAATATTAACACTTCTTCCTGAGCCGTCACGAAGATCCCATGCAGCCACTGTGCCGTTCTCGCCGGCTGTGGCCACCACGCTGCCTGCTGCATCCAGCGCCCGCGCACACGTCAGGTTTCCGTGCCGCGTCTGGACGGTCTGCAGCGGCCCCGCGCCGATTCGGCTGGGGTCAAAGAGCGAGAGCTTGCCGTCGGACGTTGTTGCTGCCAGGCCAGATGCCAACGGGATCAGGTCGAGGACGTACGGCGCATCCTGCCGAGCAAAGCCAAACTCGTCGGCTACACTGAGGTTGAAGACCATGTCGAAGATGTGTCCCCTGGTGTGAGATTTTGTGAATATATATGTTTTTGTTGTGCTTTTGTTATGAATTTTCTCAAGCTTCCATGCTTTTTTTTGTCATTTTTTGTCATAGGTTGTTTCACTTTGAATATAATAAAATCAAAAGTGAAATGACAAGCTGTTTTTGAAATTTCGTGAAAAATAATAAACTTGAAATAAAAATAGAAATGAAAATCAAGAAGGGATCGCTGCCATCAAGATGCAATGCAAGGTTGGTACGTCGTCTCAAAAAAAGTTGGTGATAGCTTTCAGCGGACTGATTATCAGTAAATGCCCCGCAATTCTTTTCTCAATTCCCCCAAATCCCCATCTCCCATCCAAAGATCCAAAGCGCCAAAATGACTAAGCAATCGACTACGTCAGAAATAAGTGGACCGTTGCCGCGTTTTGGCCCCTGACGAACAAATGCGGCCGCTAGCATCGCTCCTTCCACAAAATGATGCCAGCTTGCACAACGTCGTGTGGTCCCTTCCCCGGTTGATGACAAACAGTCCTATCAAGGCCAACGGCAGCCTGTTTCCCAGAAATTCCCCAAAAAAGAAGCCGAAATACAAAGCCGCGAGAGATATCAATACGACGGACATCACCACGTCCCTGCAATTTTCATCGAGCACAAGCTGTCAACGCCAACGCGCTCCCGAGCCTGTCAACCTAGCCCAGTCGCCACAATCCGGTCTTAGCAGCTGTGGCCTGCAGCTCGGCAACACCAGCAATGATTTGACAGCTGCGTGTTTTTGGGCTCGACCTTCTTTTCCAGAACTCGAAGCAGTCTACATCTATCACTACCGCCCTTCTCGGCCATTTCATACCGACATTCTTTTTGTATTAGTTGCCATTCTCCTGGCGATCATCCCACCATCCCACTGTCGCCCACGTGTCTGCCGTCCGCGCCGGACACGCTGACCTGCCATGAGGCAGTCTCTCCTTTGGACGCTCCGTGCGTGATATCCAAACCCAGCCCCAGGAAAATCGTTCAATATCTCAGACTAACACGTTCAGTGCTTCTGCAGGGCGCCGCAGTGACCTGTGCTGACCCGCGAGCCGGCAACCAACAACCAGATGCAGCATCCGAGATCACCGACAATGCCGTCTACGCCCAAGACCAACGACAAGGTAGGTAAAAGTTGTGAAATAGGAACGGGGACGAAATGGATGCAAGAAGAGGACTTTACTGACAATCCGATAGACCCTGGCGCCGCTCTCTACGAGGCTGCCATGGCCAAACTATCACTGTCTGGCATCCCCAACCAGCCCTACCTCAAGCGGCGACGACAGCAGGGCTACATGTCCACGGCCCTGAAGTTTATCCTCAAAGCAGCCCCGAGTCTGTCGATGAAGGGCCCTCCTCCTCCTTCGTCCCAGCAGCAGCAACAAGCAGCCGCGGCAGCCGCGTCGCCAAAAGTGTCGGCCGCTGTCGCCGAGGCTGTGCAGCTGCTCCAACAGTCGTCAGACATCTACAACAACCCCGACGCCCTCTACGTCCTCGCCGACATGAACTACTACGGCAACTACACGCATCCCCGCAACTTCCCGGCCGCGTTTGACTACTACCACCGGCTGGCCGAGAGCCACGGCAACAGCTCGGCCATGTACATGGTCGGCCTCATGTACTCGACGGGCGTCGGCGGCGCCGTCGAGCACGACCAGGCGCGCGCTCTGCTCTACTACACATTTGCCGCCCTGCGCGGCCACACGCGCGCCGAGATGACGGTGGCGTCGCGGCACCACGTCGGCATCGGCACGCCCAAGAGCTGCGACGTGGCCGTCAAGTACTACAAGCGCGCCGCCGACAAGGCCATTGCTTGGTACCGTGCCGGCCCGCCCGGCGGCGTGTGGTGGGTGCAGCAGCCGTTCCGCATTGCTGACGAGTTCGGCGGTGTCTATGGCGAGGGTGCGAGCGCCATCAGCTCGGGCATCAATGCGGCACATGCCCAGGGGGGTTCCGACACGTACACGTCCATTGACGACGTGATCGAGTACTTTGATCTCCTGTCGCAAAAGGGCGATTTCCGGGCGTCCCTGCAGCTGGGCCGCCTTTACTACGAGGGACGACGCGATCTGGAGGCGGACCTTGGCGCGGCGCGGCGGTACTTTTTGCTCGTGGCCAGTAAGTTTTGGCGCAAAGACGGGCGCATCACGGAGAACCCCAAGGCCGGCCTCGACAAGGTGGCCGGCAAGGCGGCAGGTTTCCTGGGCCGCATGAACCTGCGCGGCGACGGCATGGACGCGCCCAACTTTGAAAAGGCACGGTCGTGGTTTGAGCTGGGCGTGTCGCAGGGCGACCCGCAGTCGTGCTACTTTATGGGCATGATGCTGATGCACGGCCACGGCGTCAGCAAGAACGTGGCCAAGGCGACCGAGTACCTGCGGGCGGCGGCCGAGCAGGACTATGCGCTGGCGCAGATCGAGATGGGCGTGCTGCACCTGGACCAGGGCCAGCCCGAGGACCTGCGCATTGCCAACGACTACTTTGAGCTGGCCGCGCGCTACGGCTACATGGAGGCCTACTACTACCTGGCCGAGATGATCCACCACGGCATCGGCCGCGACAAGGCGTGCGCCCCGGCGCTGGCCTACTACAAGATCGTGGCCGAGCGCGCGGACCCGCTGGTGTCGTCCTGGGACGAGGCCAACCTGGCGTACGAGACGGGCGACCTGGAGCTGGCCTTTTTGGTCTATCTCGGCCTGGCCGAGCAGGGCTACGAGAAGGCGCAGAACAATATCGGTTACCTGCTCGATTCGCAGCAGTCGAGTCTTTTGCTGGCTCTGCCGACGTCGTGGTCATCGTTGTCATCGCTGTCGTCGTGGGCGCAGTCTCTTCCAGGTCTGGGCCAGGGCAGCAGCCAGAACAACAACAACAAGAAGCAGGGGTCCTCCCTGCTCGACAACCCGTGGCTGGGCCTTGTGCACTTTACACGCTCGTCGCGCCAGCACAATGTGGACTCGCTGGTCAAGATGGGCGATTACTACCTGCACGGCATCGGCACGGACAAGGATATCGACAAGGCCGTGGCCTGCTACACGGGCGCCGCCGACCATCAGCAGAGCGCCCAGGCACTGTTCAACCTGGGCTGGATGCACGAGAACGGCGTCGGTCTCGACCAGGACTTCCACCTCGCCAAGCGGTACTACGACATTGCCCTGACGACCAACGACGAGGCCTACCTCCCCGTGACGCTGAGCCTGCTCAAGCTGCGGCTGCGCAGCGCCTGGAACACGCTGACTAACGGCAAGATCAATTCGATCCAGGACGAGCCGGCGCCTGAGCGGTCGTGGTCGCTGAGCGAGTGGTTTGATGCCTTTTGGAACACGGGCCGCCCGATGGACGACTACTATGAGCTCTACGGCGACGACGAGGGCGTCTATCTCGACGACGACACGGACGACTTTGACGAGCTCGGCGAGCTCGCGTTTCTGGAGCCGTTTGTCATTCTTGGTCTGATGGCGGCCATTATGTTTTTGCTCTACTACCGTCAGCAGAGGCAGCAGATGCTGGAGAGAGAGAGAAATGGTCAAGGCAACGGGCAGCAGCAGGGACAAGGACAGGGACAAGGACAGGGCCAGGGGCAGGGACAAGGACAGGGCCAGGGGCAGGGACAAGGACAGGGCCAAGGTCAGCAGCCGGCACAGCAGCAACAGTTTCCAGATGCATTCCTCCAGCCGGGCTTCTTATAAGCGTGTTTCTTTTTATTGCATGAGTTATGAATTTTACAAGTTTTAAAGATTGACTTTAGTGTGTGTGTACTCGATAGGAATTATAGACAGCAAGAAAAAAAAAACATACTTATACGTCAAAAGTACAAAAAAAACGTACAGCAGCGGGTATTCGCTGGTCATCACCGACCCAACTACTAATCCACCGATTACTGGTTTAACTAGGGGAGAGCGGACGGGATCCCGTGCTTTCCAGTATCTATGGCCGTACGTGAAAGAAGGATGCAAAGAGGGAGATGATATGGTGATGATGGGAAACGGTACGGCTCTGTAAAAGTGGCTGTAATTTGTACTAATAGGTACATACTCGGCAGAGTAGCGCTAGAACCCCACTATAGCCTTGCCTTGCCTAGGTCTTTGATATAGAATCGCACACACACACTGTCTCTTAAAACAACTCAACACCCAGCGAAAAGAAAAATGATGACCCCGGCGGCCAAGCGTCGACGGCGAGCCGAATCGGCCCTGCAGACGCTGTCGAGACCGTTTCGCTCGCCCGCCGTCAAGACGTCTGCCGAGACGGCTGCCAAAAAGAACGAGGCAGACAGCGATGCCTCCTCGAGCTCGCCGAGGAAACACAAGACCCCCAAGGCGGCAGAACCGTCGCCTCCCACATCCCTCTCACAGCTCGTCGACCAGTTCAACACGGAGCTGGATGCCATGGACCGGCAGAACAGGGACCAAAAAGAGGACCAAAAGGAGAACGACAACCTCGTATCCCTCACATCGCGCTGGCGCGATGCTGGCCGCCTGGCTGCCGAAGACGTCTTTTCGATTGTCTCGGAACGCGTGGCTCAAGCCGGCGGCGTCAAGGCGTGGAGGGCCATGAACAGCTTTGTCGATGAAAGCAAGGAGAAGAGAGAAAGTGATAACGACGACGACGCGACCCAAGAAGAGGATGACGACCCAGAGGTATTTTCTTTCTCTCTTTGTGTGTCTTACAGTATCATCTGCTAACCATCAGTTTACCATGCCCATGATGCTGGCCAGTCTCGGCGTCGACAAAGATATCCTCGATTATGACGAGCAGGAAGAGCGGTGGAAGGACTGAATGGCGGGATGGATGAGAATTGCTTTTTACAAGATACCCCAGAGCTGTAGTTTATTGCTTTATTGAAGAAATAGAATGATAATAAATCAGATTGCTATGCTGTGAAAACAAAGACAGAAAAAAATGACAAAAACAAAATGAAACCTAGACCAAAAAAGTCTAATCAATCTCCATGGCATCATCGTCGTCGTCATTGACAACCGGGGTATTCGTGCCCGTTCCCTCGGGCGTGCTCATCGACGTGTCCTCGACGGCCTCCTTCTTCTCATCCTCCTCGCTCTTCCCTTGCTGCCTCTTTCGAATCCGCTCTCGCGCATCTATAATGGCCTGCCGCACACTGTCGTTCTCTCGCGACACGGACAGGCTGCTCGGGTCATTGTACAGGACAAGCTGCATGCCGGCCAGCTCGCCGTCCTTGTTGGGAATGATGGGCCGTGGGACGGCCAGTTTCCGGTTGGCCAATGGCGAGGATGATGACGAAGGCGCTCCGCCAAGGGCTGCCTCTCGAGCGGCCGCCTTGAGACGCTTGTCCAGCTCGGCATGGATGACCACCTTGTCCGTGCTATCGCTGTCGTCATCGTCGTCATCCGACGCCTCGTCGTCGGCCAGCTCGTCGTCAATGTCGTAAATATAGACCCTATGCTTGGTCTCGTCGACCTGCATACTGCTGTTCTCCAGCTTGGAAGCGGCCGAGGCGGATGATGATGGATTTGGTGCCAGGACTGTCTGGGGGTCCTCTTCCTGGAGCGCAGACAACGCCGGCCCGGACACAGCAGCAGGCACCTCGACAGGCACGCCGACTTTCCGTGGGGTTTCTGTAATGTCAGCACAATGCAATTGCATTGATATTGACCCATATCTTCTTACCCAAGTTCAACAAACTAAGCCGCTTAGACAACCGCTCATTCGACTCGGGCGCTTCTTCGGCCTTGCGCTTGCCATGATGCACAAGCCCGTTGGCACTGCTGTCGCCCAGCATCGTGTTGGAGTGGCCATCTTGTGCATTGGACATGAATGGCATTCCCCTATTCGTCCCGTTGGCCGTAATGCTTCCCATGGCGTCAATCTGCTGGTGTCGATCTCCGATGACGTCGTTGCGCCTCCCTTGTCCGCCGTGCTTGCCACAGATCTCGTCCTCTCGCTGTGCCTTTATGAAGTCGATTGGATGATCCTGGAATGATTTCGTGATTGAGTCTACAATCTCGAGAATTATCCAGCAAAATATATTCTTTCTTTTTCGTGGCGCAATCACGCAAAGATGGCCGAATGCATTGATGTGCACAACTGCTCGTCCGTGCTCCGTGCTCGTCTGCAATGCCGTGTGCCGTCGCCCTGCCGGGCCCCAGAGCGGTCAGGTGATGCGTATGCCGAGACCTGCGTATCGTGTGTGCGTGTGTGTTTGAGTGTGTCTTTTCGTCTGTTTCTGCCGTGTGTCCTCTTTTTTGTATTCTGGAGAAATCGTGACGTTGTCCAGCTGCAAGTACATGGGTCGCTCCTTCTAGAATTATCCTTGCGCACCCGCGAATGCGCTTCCCCCGTTTCCTCTTACAGCCATTGAACGTGCTGTGAAAGTGGGGGGAATTCGGCGTGTAGAGGTACCGTTCACTTGTACCGCTTTCCCTTTGCTTCGGGGCTCTTTCCCGCTATCTTTTTGGTACCTGGGTACCTGCTCGCGGATCTTTTTTTTGGGCGGCTCTCTCTCTGGTCTCTCGTTGACTCACGAACCGAAACAAGAGAGCGGCAGGAGCAAAAACGGCAAAAAGCAGCAATTGCCCCACATCTGGCTCTTTCCTCTTTGGCGACTATCTTTTTCTTCCCTCTCACGACCTCCTTCCGTGGATAACTCGTTCTTTTTTCGTCTTCCTCTTTCCCAATTCAAGCTCCTCTTCTCTTTTATCACCACTTTGATTTTGTTCGCCTTCCCGGCACACCGCAACGACGACGCCTCTCTTGCGCCGCCCTCCGATCCTGCTTGCGACCCGTTTCGGCTTTGCTGCCCCTCGCTCTGCCGTGCGCCGTCGACCGTCCTTTTTGCCGTTTGCAAGCATGGCCGAGAAGCACGAATGGACGGGCCTCAAGGTCCGCCAGACCTTCCTCGAGTATTTCGAGAAGCGCGGCCACACCATTGGTATGTGCGACGGAAGGGATATATGATATGCGTTGTGAATTTCATCTCCTCTAACGACACTCGCCAGTCCCCTCGTCGTCCGTCGTCCCGCACAATGACCCGACGCTGCTCTTCACCAACGCCGGCATGAATCAGTTCAAGCCCATCTTCCTCGGCACCATTTCCAAGTCGGATCCTCTCTCCGGCCTCAAGCGTGCCGTCGACTCGCAAAAGGTAGGCCCGCTGCTGTCCCAGATTGAAATCGGCACACCTGTTACTGACTTGTTCTCTTCTTCTAGTGCATCCGTGCCGGTGGCAAGCACAACGACCTCGACGACGTCGGCAAGGACAGCTACCACCACACCTTCTTCGAGATGCTCGGCAACTGGTCGTTTGGCGACTACTTCAAGAAGGAGGCCATTGAGATGTCGTGGGACCTGCTGACCAAGGTCTACGGCCTCGACCCCGCGCGCCTCTACGTCACCTACTTTGAGGGCAACCCCGCCATGGACCTCGAGCCCGATCTCGAGGCCAAGTCCCTCTGGCAGTCCGTCGGCGTCCCCGACGACCACATCCTGCCCGGCAACATGAAGGACAACTTCTGGGAGATGGGCGACCAGGGCCCGTGCGGCCCGTGCAGCGAGATCCACTACGACAAGGTCGGCGGCGGCCGCAACGCTGCCAGCCTCGTCAACCAGGACGACCCCCTCGTTGTTGAGGTCTGGAACAATGTGTTTATCCAGTTTGACCGCCAGGCCGACAAGTCGCTCAAGCCGCTGCCGCACAAGCACGTCGACACCGGCATGGGCTTTGAGCGCCTCGTGTCCGCGCTGCAGGACAAGACGTCCAACTACGCGACCGACATCTTCACCCCGCTCTTTGACCGCATCCAGGAGGTCACCGGCGCGCGCGCCTACACCGACAAGTACGGCAAGGACGACGTCGACGGCATCGACACGGCTTACCGCGTTGTCGCCGACCACATCCGCCTGCTCTGCTTCTCCATGGCCGACGGCGCCGTGCCCAACAACGAGGGCCGCGGCTACGTCGTGCGCCGCGTGCTGCGCCGTGGTGTGCGCTACGCGCGCAAGTACTTCAACGCCGAGATCGGCTCGTTCTTCTCCAAGATCCTGCCGGCGGTCGTTGACCAGATGGGCCACCAGTTCCCCGAGATTGTCAAGAAGCAGGCCGACATCAAGGAGATCCTGGACGAGGAGGAGGATGCCTTCTCGCGCACCCTGGACCGCGGCGAGCGCCAGTTTGAAAAGTACGCCATTGCGGCGGCCAAGTCGGGCGGCAACAAGCTGTCGGGCGCCGACGTGTGGCGCCTGTACGACACGTTTGGTTTCCCCGAGGACCTGACGCAGCTGATGGCCGAGGAGCGCGGCCTGACCATTGACAGCGAGGAGGTGGCCGTGGCGCGCGAAAAGGCGCGCGAGGCGAGCAAGTCTGTGCGCGAAAAGGTGCAGACGTTTGCCAAGCTCAACGTGCACCAGCTGGCGGAGCTGGACAGCGAGCACAAGCTGGCGCGCACCAACTCGGACGCCAAGTACCAGCGCGGCGTGTGCGAGAGCAAGGTGGAGCTCATCTACACGGGCACGGAGTTTGTCAAGACGACCAAGGACATTGCGCTCAACACGCCGATTGCTCTGCTGCTGAACAAGACCAACTTTTACGCCGAGTCGGGCGGTCAGGTGGCCGACACGGGCCGCATTGTGATTGACGACGTGGCCGAGTTCAAGGTGCTGGATGTGCAGGAGTACGGCGGCTACGTGCTGCACAACGGCTACCTCGAGTACGGCCAGCTGAACGCGGGCGACAGCGTGATCAGCGAGTTTGACGAGCTGCGGCGCCAGCCGATCCGCAACAACCACACGGGCACGCACGTGCTGAACCACGCGCTGCGCGAGGTGCTGGGCGACGACGTGAACCAGAAGGGTTCGCTGGTGGACCAGGACAAGCTGCGCTTTGACTTTTCGCACAAGGCGGCGGTGACGCTGCCCGAGGTGCGCAAGATTGAGGACCTGGCCAACGAGAACATCCGCAAGAACCTGGCGGTGTACTACAAGGACGTGGACCTGGCGCGGGCGCGCGAGATTGAGGGCGTGCGCGCCGTCTTTGGCGAGACGTACCCGGACCCGGTGCGGGTTGTGTCGGTGGGCGTGGACGTGGACGAGCTGCTGGCGACGCCCAAGAAGGCCGAGTGGCGGCAGTACAGCGTTGAGTTCTGCGGCGGCACGCACGTCAAGGCGACGGGCGAGATCAAGGACATGGTGCTGGTGGAGGAGAGCGGCATTGCCAAGGGCATCCGGCGCATTGTGGCGTACACGGGCGAGGCGGCGCACGAGGCGCAGCGGGTGGCGGCGGCGTTTGGCAAGCGCGTGGCGGCGCTGGAGGCGCTGCCGTTTGGCGCGGAGAAGGAGGCGGAGCTGAAGCTTCTGGGCCAGGACCTGAACCAGCTGACGGTGTCGATCCTGACCAAGGAGGATCTGCGCAAGCAGTTTGCCAAGGTGCAGAAGGATGTGGTGGACGAGCAGAAGAAGCGCAGCAAGGCGGAGCTCAAGACGGCGGTGACGACGGTGACGGACCATTTCGCCAAGCCCGAGAACAAGGACAGCAAGTGGTTTGTCGGCCACCTGCCCATCTCGGCCAACGCCAAGGCCATCTCGGAGGTGATGAACCACTTCCGCAACAAGGACAAGGAGCGGTCCGTCTACATCTTTGGCGGCAACGCCAACGATGCCGTCGTGCACGGCGTCTACGTCGGCACGGACCTGGCCAGCAAGGGCGTCACGGCCGAGGAGTGGTCGACGGCGGTCAGCGGCGTCATCGGTGGCAAGGCGGGCGGCAAGGAGCCCGCGCGCCAGGGCGCCGGCACAAAACCCGAGAAGCTCCAGGACGGTGTCGCGCGCGCCGAGGAGTGGCTCTCGGAGAAGCTCAAGAGCTTGTCTCTGTAGATTTATTTTACCTAGGTATATGGGATAGGTACGGGCTATTGGGGATAGGATAGGTTAATTTGATTTTCCATGTTCTTTTTCTGTTTGTGGTATTTCTGGTATTTCATTTCTGGTCTATATTTTTTACTCGTTACAACGCCTTCCCTACAATGTCGCCATCATGCTGGCATTTTTGTACCATGTGAGGAGGAGATTCTCGCCGCTCATCGTCTGGGTGTCGGCAATGCGCGCCCACTCGCGCATAAACTGCTCGTGCGAGACCACCTGCGACGACTTGCCCGTGATGGCGTCGTACATGGCCTCGACGACGCCGAAATCGGTCGGGAACATGATGTCAAAGTATCCCTGGTGCACGAGCGGCGTCGACACCGGCACGGGCCGCCGCTGGAAGCGCGTCTGCACAATGGGCGCGTTGAGTCCGGTGATGGCGTTGGGCAGCGAGTGGAAATCGCTCGTCAGCAGACGGTGGGCGGGGAAGTACTCGTTGAGGATGCGGAAAAAGGCCATCAGCCGCGTCGGCAGGTACTCGGGCGGGCTGAGGTTGGGCGAGAAGGGCAGCAGGTTGTGCCGCAGCATGCGCAGCAGCTTGTTGGCCGGGTAGGGTTTGGGGAACTGGCCGCGCGTGGCGGCGTCGCGGACCTGCAAAAACTGCGCGGCCTCGGGGTCGAGCTGCGGCTCGTAAAACTCGTACATGTCGCCGCTGGCCGAGATGAGCACGACGCCCTGCAGCGGCTGCTCGGTCTCGAGATCGTAGCGCAGACAGTCGTGCGCGAAATTGTCAAAGACCTCAAAGGCCAGGAAGAAGCAGGGCGCCGGCTCCCGTCTCGTCCAGTCAAAGATGGACTGGTTGATAATCTCAACGTGGTCGGCATGGCCGCGCGCCGCCGCCGCATCGGCCACGCTGGGTGTTTTCCCTCCCTCTTTTTCTCTTTCTTCGCTCCCCCCCTTCCCCGCGTAAATCTGCCGCTTCTGCAGAGCGGCCAGGTTGGACGAGATCTCAATGATGCGGTACTGCGTGCGCGCGTAGACGGCGGGCTCGTGGGCGCGCAGGTAGTCGAGGATGTTGAGCATCATGGTACCGCGGCCGGCGCCCATCTCGTAGAGGATGAGGTCGTGGTAGGGGTAGCTCGTCATCATGTAGTTGGCCACGAGATACCGCGCAATGGCCTCGCCATAGTGCGGCCGGAACAGCTCTGTCGGCGTGTACCACAGCTGCCGCGTCTCGGACGCCTCGCCGCCCTGCGCAATGGCCTCGGCGTCCAGCTGGTCCTCGAACTCGGAGTATCGCCGGCCCAGGACGTCGTGGAACTCGGGCTCGTCGCGCATGCTCTGAAAGGGAAAGGGTTCGTGGCCGGGCGAGAAGATGACGACCTGCTTGGAAAAGTAGCCATAATGGGGGTTGTATAAAGAGTCTGGGAGGTCAGCAGGGTGAATCTCAACCACGGACGCAGCAACGCACCCTCGATAAAATCTCGCATCAGCATCTTGACGCGCCGCGGCCGCTCTCGTCGCTGCCGCAGCTCCAGGGCCGTCACCATCGGCGCCGCCGCGTACTCGGCCGACATGTCCTCCGGGTACAGGTCTGTGCGCTGCTGCCAGTCGCTCTCGTTGGACCGCGACAGGCGTCCGCCGCGCGCAGCATATCCGCGCGTCTGCTGCAGGTGGCGGTGGTGGTGGTGGTGGTGCAAATGGTGGCCATTCTTGGCCGTCTGTCTTGCCAGCTGAAGAGTTGTCGCCAAACAGGCAAGATTGCGCCGTGGGAGACAGGCCGGGTGTCGAAACAGCCTCCGCAGCAGCTGAGAGACGACAGGCGAGTCCATGACTGTTGTCGTGGGCGGTCAATGGCAGGGGCTGCTGGGTGACAAGAATCGAGACTCGACGTTTTTTCTGGCAGCAGTTTTTGGTAGCGTTTTGGTATCAAACCTATTTTGGCAGTCAATCATTAGTCCAGTTTTTTTCCCTTATTTTGGGCGATCTCGCTAGCGCTATATCTGCTGCGCATAGTGCATACGGCACTCTATATGGCGGCGTGCTAGCCTGCTATTCACCCGCTGTTTTTTGGCGCTACAGGTGTCCCGTAGGGCGCACCTCGTGCCTGCGTCACTCTTGGGCCATCCACTATAATTTTGGCGGGGAAAAGCTACTATCAAAAAAGCACGTCATATACAATCTTCCCATATAAAAACGGCACGACGACAATACAACAGTCGCCACCCTTTTCGAAAAATCAACACTTTGCAGGAAAGGAGAGTCGAGGATCCAGAGAAAGAGCATAAATACACCGGCTACCATTTCCCCCGCCACCAATGGCTCTCCAAGACCACCCGAGAGCCTATGGCGCGGCGGCCCTTGGCGTGGCCTTTGCAGCAGGCATCGTCGTGACGCTCGGAGCCAAAGACGTCTATGCGAGCACAGACAGCGCGAAACGGGGATCACAACGATGGGCACGGGGGCACGGTCTGAAGCGCAGCAGAAGCTCAAGGAGAGGCAGCAGCACCTGGGGCGACTGGGCAGACTGGAGCGACTGGGGCGGCTGGCTGCTGCGAAGAAGAGCAGGACGGCCATCTCCGCGACGAGGAAGCTTGACGACAATGGACGGCGTGGTTCTCGAGGACCATGAGGGACGGAGGGAAGGAGGGGGTGAATTCGAAGAGGATGATGACGAAAACGAGTGGGCAGTGGTGGCGGCGTCGCGCGAGCTGCCCCATCCCGGCCAGCAACCACCAGCTGTGGCCGAGGGCATCGCCGGATGCATTGGCAACACGCCGCTGATCCGCATCCGCAGCCTGTCGGAGCTCACGGGCTGCAACATCCTGGCCAAGGCCGAGCTGCTCAACCCGGGCGGCAGCCCCAAGGACCGCGTCGCCCTCAGCGTCATCCAGGCCGCCGAGGCCAGGGGCCTGCTGGTCCCCCACCGCGGCGACACCATCTACGAGGGCACCGTCGGCAGCACGGGCATCTCCATCGCCACGCTCGCCCGCGCCCTCGGCTACCGCGCGCACATCTGCATGCCCGACGACCAGAGCCTCGAAAAGTCCCAGCTGCTCACCGAGATGGGCGCCGTCGTCGAGCGCGTGCCCGTCGCGCCCATTGTCGACCCGGGCCACTATGTCAACCTCGCCCAGCGCCGCGCCCGCGAGCACGAACGCGTGCACAACGACGGCAGCAAGGGCTTCTTTTCGGATCAGTTTGAGACCCCGGCCAATGCCGATACGCACCGTCGCACCACGGGCCCAGAAATCATGCGCCAGATGGCCGCCTACCACGACAGCAGCAGTAGCAGCAGCAAGAGCAGCAGCAGCAGCAGCAGCAGCCGCTCTCCTCGCAAAGGACCCCACGCTCCCCTCGATGCATTTGTCTGCGGCGCCGGAACGGCCGGCACACTGACGGGCGTGGCGCGGTACCTCAAGGAAGACGCCGGCCTCGGCAGCGCACTGCGCATCGTCGCCGCGGATCCGCAGGGCTCTGGTCTCTACAACCTCGTGCGCAACGGCGTGCTCTATGCGTCGACGGAAAAGGAGGGCACGCGGCGGCGGTCGCAGGTCGACACCGTTGTCGAGGGTATCGGCATGAACCGCATGACGGCGACGCTCGAGGCCGGGCTGCACCTCATCGACGACGCCGTGCGCGTCACCGACGACCAGGCCTTCCGCATGGCCCGCTGGCTCGTCGAGCACGACGGCATCTTTGCCGGCAGCTCCACGGCCGTCAACTGCGTCGCTGCCGTGGCCACAGCGCTCGCTCTGCCGCCCGGCAGCCGCGTGGTCACCCTGCTGTGCGACTCTGGTCTGCGGCATCTCAGCAAGTTTTACAAAAAGGTCGAGGAGGCAGCAGCACTCGATGCAGAGAGCGAGCAGAAGGGAGAGGATGACGATCTCATCAAGCTGTTGGGGTTGACACCACGGAAGACTGCATAAATCAAAAGAAGCATGCCTAAAAGAACGTTCCATACTAGGTAGTATGTCAGGTGAAAACGGGAAATGGCGTTAGGTTTCATGATTATATTGGCACTGGCTAGGTAGCTTTATTTTTGAATACCTATAAAATGATGGAAAGCATGAATGATACTTGACAACGTAATGGTACAACGCCCGCGCATTTGAAAAGCGACGAGAAACTGATATGGGGGAAAGGGCGAGAAAAGAGATAAAGAACCAGAAATATGAAGAAAAAGAGGCAAAGATATGAAAAATAACAGGAAAGAATAAAAAAAGAATCATCATCCACACTTTCTCTTGTCGCCAAACTCCTCCCCCCAACGTGGTTATTTTCAAAAACAAAAATTAACGAACAAAAGAAAATATTCAAGAGAACTGCAAAGTCAGTAAAAAAAGGTTCAAAGTGTCTCCTATTCCTCATCCATCGTCGTCGCCGTCGTCGTCGTCGTCGTTGTAGGCTTACCTTCCACCGGTGACCGCACACGGTACACTCGCAAAACGTCGTCATCGGTTCATCGGCCGACCGCGTCTGGGCCTGCGAGTAGCTGACCTTCTTCTGCTTGCACTTGCCGCAGGTCAGCGCGTCGCTGATCGACTTCTCCTGCATCGGCACCTGCGCCTTCTTCATGTTCTCCTTGGCCAGGTCCTCCTCGAGCTTCTTGAGACTCGACGGCTTGAGCTCCTCCGACGTCATGTTGACAAACACCTCGGGCACAATGTCGCCCGCCAGCACCCGCTGCGCCAGCTTCGGGTTCGACTTGTTCTTGAGATTCATAAACAGCGACCGCAGCTTGTTGCGGTACTCGGTCGTCTCGCCCTTGTACGCCACAAACGCCGCCTTTTCCACCTCGATCGCCTTGGCCAGCACCCGCTCCGGCAGCTCCGTCGACCGGTACGCCAGGCCATTGTACATCAGCCCGATGCAGTTGTCGCGCGTCTGCGAGCCCGTCCGGCTGATGCTCACACCGTCCACGTCAAACTTGCGCTTCTCGGGGTCGCCCTTGTACGCTGCGCCGCTGCCGCTGCCGCTGCCGTTGGCCGAAGACGGCGCCGGCGACGCCAGCTGGCTGTTGTGCGTCGGCGTGCCGCTCGATGCCGGCGACGCCGTCTTGCTGGCGCCGCTCTTGCCCGCTGCGCCCGCTGCTCCTCCTGCGCTGTTGCCGGCGCGCTTCTTCTCCAGCTCAACAGCCTTGCGCCACTTGCTCACAATCTCCGATGCCATCGACTTGACGTCGGCATTGCTGTGTGACCGAAGCTTGCCCACAATATAGCCAGCTTTTGTCGACTAGAGCTTGGTGTCAGTACGCATCCCCCACATTCGCCGTTTGCTCTCTCTCCCTCTCACATACCCGCAAAACCTCCTCTGTCGGTGCAGGGGCCTTCTTGATCGTCTCCATAATGGCAAGGATGCCCGGCGCCGGGTCGTTGCTGCTCAGCGCCTTGTTGAGCGCCTTGATGCGCGCCGTGAGCTCGCGCTCGGCCGTCTTGTCCGCCATGATGCTGTGACGAAGTGAAAGGGGGGGTATCTGTCGAGAAAAAAAAGAAGAAAATAAAACGGCTTATACAAGTGCAGCACAATCTGAACTCGGCAGCTAAAACGTCGCGCGACAAAAAAGCTATCCGGTGGCGGCGGATTGATCAGGGGGAGGAAACTGCTCGGGTAAGAAAAAAAGCCGACGCAACACAGTGATGCTAATGTGACGAAAAGAAAGAGTCGACTTTTTTTCTGACGTTGAAAAGGATGTCGAGAAGTCGAGAGATCCAAAATGCTGAGGACCCAAATAAAAAAAGCAGGGCGCAAAAGTTGCAGGTGCGACGATGGGGTAAAACGGGAAGGAGCGTTGGTCGTTGGTCGTTGCGCACGCGAACAAATCGAGTTTCTAGAAAGGGCCCCCGGTCCGCTGAGAGGCAAATTATGGAGCTCCCTCATGATTAGTCATTTCGCGTCACGTGTGTCGCCTTCCCAATCGTTTCCCAATTTCCCAAATCGCAAAAAGCAGCAAACATCATCGTTCATTGTTGTTGGACACCCTCAACTTTCCATCAACACAGACGTTTTGTCGCCACGTCTCTACTCGTTCGAGACCATCGACACAACACAGCAGCTGTTTACCGTCGCACGACCGTCCAACATAAACGACGATCGTCAAACTTTTTTGTCTCCCTTCCTCCTGTCCTCCATTGCTCGCATGACCTGAGTCTCTTGCTGGAGGTCCAGGGGATTTGATCCGGTTCGATCCATTTGCCCCCTTTCCCCTTAAAGAAGAAGAAAAAAACCAAGCACAGTACCGTGTTCAGCGTGTTAAGCGTGGAGCGCAAAAAAGTGCCATCAAGACCAAAAAAAGAAGTCTTTGCACACAAAAAAAAGAACGTCACATTTTGGCTGACACTGGAGCCTTTTGCGGCATCTTTTCCCCCTACGTTCAGCTTTGTTGCGGATCATCCTTCTGCGATCTTTGTCTTTTATACTCCCCATTTTTGAGAGTACAAGATGAGCGACCGCGATGCACGCGATGCCCGCCCCTACAAGTCCGGCTTGAACGCCGATGCCGGCCGTCGCCGTCGATACTCCCGCTCGCCACCGCGCGGTCAGAAACGCGGTCGCGATGATCGATGGGGCCGCGATCGCGACAGAGAACGCGACAGAGACCGCGATAGAGACTTGCGATACGACGATAGAGGCAAGAGACAGCGCACGCGCAGCCGCTCGCCAGGTGGTCTGCCCTATGGTGGCAACAACCGCGATCGTCGTGACCGGTACGATCGAGGCTGGGAGAGGGCCCGTGAAGGCCGTGAAGGCCGTGAAGGCCGTGAAGGCCGTGATGGCCGTGATGGCCGTGATGGCGACCGGGAGTATGACCGTAACCGTGATAGGTTCTCGTACAGGGATGACCGGCGCGCACGCGATGACGACCGCCGCCGATACGATGATCGAGACCGCGACCGCAATCGAGATCCGCGGCGTGATAGCCCGGCTGACAGAAGCACGCCCGCAGTCGATGCAAAGAGCAAAGCGACGACGAGCACTACAGTCCCGAAGAACGCGACCAGCGCCAACGGTGCGGACGGCTCCAACGCCCCAAACAACAACAGTACCACTCCTGAAAAGGCGGTAAGGTTTACAGGCGTGGCCGAGCGAGAGCCGTCACCCCCCGTCGATTTCGACCCGACGCAGACGGTGGACGAGGAGGCTGAGATCCGTCGTCGCCGTCAGCGGCGTCTAGAGATTCTTAAAAAGGCCTCGCTCGCCTCGCAAGCGGCAGACACGTCGGCCGCATCTACACCTGCAGCTTCGACGCCGGCTGCCGACAGCAGCATGGCAGACAGTGATGCCAGCGGCGCACCAGCTGCACCTGCAGCTGCAGCCACCAGTCGCTCGTCGTCGCAAGACCAGGAAGAGCCCCAAGGTATGGATCTCGCCGACGACAAGGATTTCATGAACAATCTTGGCAAGCAGAACGGCCATGCGCCAGCCGCCACAGGCAATGCAGAGGACGACGGGCCTTCGGCAGCCGACTACGATCCCACCGTCGACATGGAGGAGGACGAGCGGCGCGACGAGTTGCGCCACGGTGGAACAGTGGCCGGTCTTCATGGCGGCGAGCGGCGGCCGTCTCTTTTGCAGACGACGACTGGCGACGACGATGGTGATAAGCTCGCCGCCAAGGACGCTGCCAAGAACAATGACAGCAACAACAAGGGCAACAGTGACCAGGCTGTGGACGAAGCCGAAGAGGACGACGACGACGACGACATGTTTGCAGAAGACTTTGTTGAGAAAAAGTACGAGTCCAAAAACGACGCTGCAGCCGGTGCCAACAACAACAACGGCAAAGACATGCCTCCAGCAGCAGCCAAGGCCGGCGGCATCTTGGAAGGCGACGATATCCACGGCTACTACAAGGTGCGTCCCGGTGAGATCCTGGACGGTCGGTACCAGCTCCAGGCGATTCTGGGCAAGGGTATGTTCTCGAGCGTGGCTCGGGCGTGGGACATGACGACAGGCAACAGCGGCAACACAAAGCGCGAGGTGGCCATCAAAATCATGCGCAACAACGACGCGCTGCGCAAGGGCGGCTACACGGAAATTGCCATTCTGCAAAAGCTCAACGAGTCGGACCCCGAGGACCACAAGCACATTGTGCGCTTTGAGCGCTCGTTTGACTACCGCGGCCACCTGTGCATGGCCTTTGAGAACCTGTCGATGAACCTGCGCGAGGTGCTCAAAAAGTTTGGCAACAATGTGGGCATCAACCTGCACGGCGTGCGCGTCTATGCCTACCAGATCTTTGTGGCGCTCGCCCACATGCGTCGCTGCAGCATCATCCACGCGGATCTCAAGCCCGACAACATCCTGGTCAACGAGTCGCGCAGCTCCCTCAAGATTTGCGATCTGGGCACGGCCATTGACCGCTCGGACGCGGCGACGGCGCACACGGAGATCACGCCGTACCTGGTCAGTCGCTTCTACCGCGCGCCCGAGATCATCCTGGGCATGCCGTACGACTACGCCGTCGACATGTGGTCGATTGGCTGCACGCTGTACGAGCTGTACACGGGCAAGATCCTGTTCACGGGCGCCAGCAACAACCAGATGCTGCGGGCCATGATGGACGTGCGCGGCAAGCTGAGCCCCAAGCTGTACCGCCGCGGCGAGATGTGGCGCATGCACTTTGACGATCTCGGCGGCTTTCTGAGCTACGAGCACGACAAGTTCCAGGACAAGACGACCGTCAAGACGCTGCCTGTCGTCAAGGTGACGCGTGATCTGCGCACGCGTCTGCAGGCCGCCAGCACAGGTCTGAGCGATGCCGAGGCCAAGGATCTGAGTCTCTTCCACGACCTGCTCGACCGCTGTCTCAATCTCAACCCGGACAAACGTATCCTGCCTGCCGATGCTCTCAAGCACCCATTCTTTACCTCGCGGCCAGCCGGGCGTTAAGACTTGGAGGCGGGGGGAGAGGGAAGACATGAGGAACCTAGAGAAAGAAGACGGTCAAGTTTTTGCATTTATACCAGACGGATAATTTAGAGGTGTATGTATAAGATAATTCATTTGAAAAAGGTACGGCAAAGAAATAAAAGGTATAAAAGTCAAAACGCCGAGCTGCCGACAAGACAGAAACATTTCCTTGTCGAAATGTAACGACTTTGCGGGCAAGCCAAATTAATAAAAAAACCAAACCAATAAAGACATCTGAGAGAGAGAGATGCATCCAGACCTAAGGGAAGAGGGTAATAGAGTCGGGGGGAAATAGGTGAGCGAGAAAAAATAAAAGACAGGGGTAAAAGACAAAAGGAAAGGGGTAAATAAAGAGAGGAATAAAAAAAAAAAAAAACGAAAGATACGTAGACGGCAATCTGTAGACCAGCCTCGCAGTGTAAACCAAACCCATAAAAGAAATAAGAAAAAAAAAATCAAGGCCCCAGTCATCATTGTTTCAGAGACGAGCAGTTCATCAAGCTCTAGAACTCTGTTGCATCCCCCCCCCCCGTTTCTCTCGTTTTTTTAGTTGGCGCCTTCGGGCTTTTCCTCTGGCAGCGAGAGACCGGCGTTTTGTGCCAGACGCTTCCACGCCTCGAGCTCGCTGTAGACGCGCTCGACCTCGGCTTTGAGCTTGTCGTTGGACGCCGACAGTTCGCCGATAGCCTGCTCCGTGAGCAGCTTCTCCAGCGTCCACTTTTCAATGTTTTGCGTCTCGTTCTCCTTGAGCTGCGTGATAAAGACCACAGCCCGCTGGAGGATCGAGCCCTTGTTCTTTTCGCAGCCAGGAACAATCTTGGCCAGCTCGTTAATGCCCTCATTGATCGTCTCTCTCCGGCGGCGTTCAACTGAAAAGGGTCAGTGATATAGCAAAAAAAAAAAGTCTCTTTCTCTCCGCCCCGTACTCACCCTCTTTGTGGTTGTCTTTGCGAATCTTGTGCCAGTCTTCCGATCCGACGGCCGGCTTTATCTGGATACCTGCGCCAGGACGCTTGATGGGCGTTCCGTTAGGGCCCACCTCCATCTCCTGGCTCGCATCGGCACCGGGAGCAGCGCTAAACGTCGACGCATCGGCCGGGTGCTGCGGCTGCTGCTGCTGCTGCTGCTGCTGCTGCTGGTCGACGCCAGCCGGCTCGGCCTGCTGAGGCGCAAACGTCGCCTCTGTCGTCACGGGCACGTTGTTCTGGGGGAACATGGAGTTGAGCGCCGCAGCGGCCGTCACAGCGTTGGCAGCTGAGGCGGCGCTAGCAGCCGTGGCCGCCGCCTGCGCGGCATCCGGAGCAGCCTCCGTCACGGGCGCAACGTCAGCCACGGGGGCCACGGGGGCGACAGCAGTCACGGGTGCCACAGCGGCCACCGTGGCCACGGGGGTAGCAGCGGCGGCGGCGGCAGCAAACTCCTGGGCGGCAGCGGCAGCGGCGGCCGCGTCAGCCTCAGCCGGGGCGGGCGCCTCCATAAAGGCAGTGGCAGCCGGCTCAATGGCAGGAGCCTGAGCGCCAGCCGAGCTGCCGCGCTTCACGCGACGAGCATCGGGCGAGCTCGAGCCAGCGCCGCGCTTGCGCTTCTGTGTAGGGCTCGAGGGAGCGACTTCCGGCTGTGCCTCTGTTGTGTCCGGCATTCTAAGAGGTTGTTAGAGAGCAAGGACAAAGACAAAATGAGTGTTGTAAAAAAAAAAAAGGGAGAGAATAATCAAATAAAAAATGGGCGGCATCGCAAACGCGTCAAATGCGACGCGTCGCTTGTCGAGTCCTGTGCGATTATCTCGAGTGTTTCTTTCGCTCTTTTTGGTATTTTTCTCGAGATGCCACTGTTGAACAATCTCTCAAAACCCAACGAATACGCGACACGTTTTTGAAAGTGCAGTGTAGAAAGCGACAGTCTTGATATCGCGTCGAGCAGATTCATTGTCCACTTGGACGCGTCTGCCGCTTGACTTGTCGAAAGTCGACTTGACGCGACGATGCTGCCGTCGACGACGACGACAGCAAGGTCGGGCCATAAAAATGAACCGTTTGGCCCATCGTCCACCGATAAAACAAACGCATAAAAATCACATCCAAAAAGATCAATAACATACCTTTTTTTGCGTTTTGCTTTGCGGTTTCTTGCGATTTCGCGATGATGGTCACGCTTTTTTGGCTGCAGTATAGCAGTGTCAGGTGATGCTTCACGAGGCCGACCTTGCGTGTTGGAAAGACGATGCGAGAGAAGGGAAGGAGACTCACGTGGATGGGATGGCACGGGGTTTCGCGAGATATAAGGGAAAAGAGGGCCAGGCAAAGGCGAGGGGCGGGGCTGTGGAGCGAGACGCGCTTTCTAGTTGGTGGGAGCTGGGCCATGCGGTGGGTCACCTGTTTGAGTGGGGGAAAGCCCGGTTTGGGTCTGGTCCCGCAGGTTCGAAGGCGAAAAGACAGTGCTAGAAGATCAAGAGGGAGAGAGCTGCCTGGATCGCGCCTTCCTCTCGACTCTCTCATCAAAAGCGATCATCAGGAATTCGTGCACCATTTGAAGACATTCACAAACAGGCTTTTTTTTATCAGTCTTTTTTTATTGCACTTTCCTCTTCACTTTCCGAGTGTATCAGAATTATGTGAGGCCTCTCTCACATCTCATCTTTGGTTTGCAGCTTTGCATCCTGCACTGCAAAAGCGCGCGCTGCAAAAACCACGTGAACTGCATTTTGGCCAGCTGATTCCGCGTAAAAAAAGACCGCAAAAGCGCAGAAACGAGTGATGAACAGCAGGAAATGGCCCACCGCGCGAAACCCCGTGATTAGCCAATAGCGCTCTTTGCTCAGGGAACATGGTGGGTCATTCGTCATACGGCATTATGATTGGCCCGGCCACCCTCCATGAGCACTGAGACAAGGTGGCACACACTCTCGCCATCACCCTCTTGCAGAATCATGTCTGAACTGCTGAGAGTCCTTTCTGCACAGTTCAAAGTATGAAAAACATGGGCTAAACATGTCGTGTGAACATTGCCCGTATGGGCATCGAGAGGGGGGATGGGAGTGCCGATCATTGTCATGCATATAAAATGCTTATCAATACGATAAGGACTGAAAATGGGTCCCACGTGATGCTCTGTGACGTTACCGCTGTTGGCCCCCGGAAAAGTCCACTGTAATTGCCTACCACACCGGTCATAGCAGGAGCTCCGTAACGAAGCCCCAGATTTCCCGTGCCCTTCCGCGCGATCCTCCGTCCTTCCTGCCGACGACGCCGTGTGCATCTGCAGCTGCTGCTTCCCGACATTAGGCAATCTCGTTTGCAGCGTAACCTTCTGGCAGCCCAGCATCCTCCCAATCCACGTCGGGCCATCTCGATTTCGTGATCGTTATCGACGACGTCGATCAGCAGCTATCAGCGTCTATCAGCGCCTTCGTCGTCATCACGGCCACACTTCACGAGGCTCTCGCTGCCCCATCGTGAGCGCCACTTTTTGTTCACTCCATCAAATAAAAAAGGCCTCGCTGCATATCACCATGGCCGACCTTGAAGACTCCAAAATTGACAAGGCCAACCACCTTTTGCTTGTAAGCTTCAACTTCATTGGGGAAAAAGGCATTCCCTCAAAGCTTTCCCCTCCTCCTCCGCCCCTTATTAACATTTTCCCCACAGGATCAACCGCTTCTGCGTCTGCCCTACGAACTCCTCCGCAACAACTTCCGAACGGCCCATTTCGTCGTCGAGCACGAAGGCACGGCTGTGCGCAACTCGCTCAAGGATGCCGCCACCGCCAGTCTCAAGGGCAACCAGTCGGCCGACGACGCCGTCAAGAGCCTCGATGCCATGATTGCCAAGATGCGTGGCATCAAGCGCAAGCTGGAAGTCTGCGCCAACGAGGAGGCCAAGCTGTACCGTCAGGAAGACGCCCGCGCCGCCCACCTGAGCGAGCTCGCGGGCATGCACTCCGTGGACGACGTGGCCTACGAGTCGTGGAGCCGTCGCCGCTTTGATCGGCTGCTCGTTGACTACCTGCTGCGCCACGGCTACATAGAGAGCGCCACGGCCCTGGTCGAGAAGCACTCGAGCCCAAGCGGCACAGACGGCACGGAAGACGGCCATGGCCTGCGCGATCTCGTGGATATCGACACGTTTGAAACGGCCAGCCGGATCCGCACGCGGCTGCTGCAGGACCACAGCGTCACGGAAGCGCTGGCCTGGTGCCAGGAGAACAAGAAGGAGCTGCGCAAGATGGAGAGCAAGCTCGAGTTCATGCTGCGCTTCCAGCAGTTTGTCGAGATGGTGCGCAGCCGCGAGACCGACAGCGCCGGCAGCCTCGACAGCATGCTCCGCTTTGGCGTGCCGCGTCTGGGCGATGCTATTGCCCACGCCCGCAAGTACCTGACGCCCTTCCACGCCACCCACCCCGTCGAGTGCCAGCAGGCCGCCGCGCTGCTGTGCTTCCCCGCCGGCGCCGCCCCGCCCGAATTGAGCGAGCTCTGGAGCGATGCCCGCTGGACCATGCTGGCCGATCTCTTCTCAACCACGCACAACAACCTGCTGTCGCTGCCGACCGTGCCGCTGCTGCATCTGGCTCTGTCGTCGGGTCTGTCGGCGCTCAAGACACCCCTGTGCCATCACCACCAGCCCATGACGCCGTCCACACTGCTGTCGAACCAACCCTTGCCCGCTAATGCCGGCATCGGCACCGGCACCGGCACCGGCACCGGCACCGGCACCGGCACCACAGCAACGGGCACTGCGCATCTCGTTCCATCCGTCGAGGGGGGACGCACCTCGGTCCGCTTTGCTGATCGTCTTCTGGGGTCAGCCGCCAACCAGCCGCCGCCATGGGCGTCTGCCGCCACGGCCGAGCCCACGTCGATTCTCAAGGCGACGGCAGGTGCCGGTGCCAACGGCCGCTCCACGGGCACCTTTCCTCCTGGCCCTCTCGCTGGCACATCCGTCTGTCCTATCTGCTCCGTCGAGCTCAACGAGCTGGCCCAAAATGTTCCCTATGCGCAGCACAGCAAGAGTATTACCGAAAACGATCTGGTCATGCTTCCCAGCGGCCGAGTCTACGGCATTGAGCGTCTTGACGAGCATGCCCGCCGTGCTGGTCT
Source organism: Intubia oerlemansii (assembly GCA_020002355.1). Classification (NCBI taxonomy): domain Eukaryota; kingdom Fungi; phylum Ascomycota; class Sordariomycetes; order Ophiostomatales; family Ophiostomataceae; genus Intubia; species Intubia oerlemansii. The sequence goes on along the minus strand of JAGKRZ010000121.1, from coordinate 15,174 downwards.
TGCACCCGATGTCGTCCGTGATCTCCGCACCGGTGACATCTTTAAGCGCGACATGCTAAAGAAGGTGTATACGTAGAAGGGGTGTGCGACGAGTTCCACCCCCCCTTCCCCCTCTTGCTTTTTTCTTTTTTTTTTGTTTGTTTTGTTTTTGTTCGAAAAGGAGGAATTCTGTAGTTTTATTGGCGTCCTTTTTGATTGGTAGTTCCTCTCGCTTCTTTCTTTTTCGTCTTTTTGGGATAGGGATTGTTTAGACGATGGCGCCTGGGCGTTGATTTTGAGGTATCTCTTACGAGCAAAGGTATTCTTATTGCGAATGAATATAAGTACCATATTTCACTGTCATCCATTCCACGAAAGGAAGTATCTCTTTCTTTTCTCTCAGGTTCACATCCAATACGCCGTAATCAACACTCTCCTGGATAAAGAATACAAAAAGTAAAGAAATAAAGAAATGACCGCAAAGAACAAATGTGGAAAGGAGGACGAGCAAAAACACAAAAAAAAAGAGGAAAAAAAGAGGACTGCCAAAAAAAATCAAAAAGAAAAAAAAATCGAGACTCCGAATATATGTGAGAAGGCAACAAAAAGAACGGAGGAGCAGAACAAGACCAGCCCCCCAAGACATGGGGGGAAACGTCTTTGACAAGATCAAAATCATGTCAAGAGAAAAAAAAAGGGGCTTTCGCTTGCCTTTTTTTTCTTCTAGTCTGTCGTCCTCCCAAATGCTCAACTCAACGCAAAACAAGACCGATGATGCCCGCATGTCCGCAACCCCGACCCGCAAAGGAAGAAACAGAAAGGTACGCATGTCCCGCCCGAGAGAAAAACGGAAGAAAAAATGAATAAACGAGAAAACCGAGAAAGGAAAAAAAAAAACAAATGGAACAGACGAAACACGAAAACACAAATCGAAAAAGGGAGGGGTGGAGAAGGAGGATGGGGGAGGATGGGGGAAGGACGGAGGGAGGGAGGGAAAAGAGCACAAACAACAAAAACTTATAGATCTCGAGACCTCGTAATCTAGCTTCTGTTGCCGTAGGCAAAGTTGCCAAACACACCACCACCGCCGCCGGGTGTCATGGGGCCCATGTTGTGGCCACCAGCACCGGGCGTGCCGGCCAGACCAGCACTCGTCGTGTGCGGCGTACTAGGACCGTTGCCCGACGTGCCGTTTGTGCCGTTTGTGCCATTGGCGCCATTGGCGCCATTGGTTCCGTTCGTGCCGTTGGCACCGCTGCCGCTGCTGCCGGGTGTGCCTTCGACGCTATCGGTACCGGCACCAGCACCTGATGCGCCACCGGCCGCTCCGGTACCCGATGCACCCGCACCTGCGCCGGTACCATACCGAACACCCAGACCGGCACCGGCCACGGGGCCCATATCCGGAACCATGAGACCAAACACCTTGCCAATCTGCTCGGGCGGGATCTCGCCATGGAAGACGCGCTCGCGCATCTGGAAGAAGACGCGGCCCGTCAGAACGCTGTCGGAGCCAGCCTGGTGCGCAGCACCGATCCGCTTGACCTTGAGTGCCTCGGCAATGTTTTCCAGGTTGGACTTGTGGTCGAAGCGCTGCAGGACATCGGTCACGTAGGGGTCGGTCGGGTTGAAGTGGCCCGTATTGTGCAGACGGATGGCATACTTCATCAGGAACTTGACGTCAAACGTCGAGGGGAAGTAGAGCCGCAGCAGCTGGTGGAACTCCATCTCGTCGCTGGGCAGGGGCTTGCAGTGCAGCAGCTTGATCAGGTAGCCAAAATCGTAGCCGCCGTGAAACGAGATCCAGTGCACGTCGTCAAAGCAGACGAGACCCGACGGGATCAGCAGGGCGGCAAAGTCGACAGGGTCAATGCCCTCGCGCTCCATGGTAGGGAAATCAATGCCGGCCTGCACGAGCATGTCGATCGATGTCTGGTTGTACATGTCGTCCTTGAGCGAGAACTTGAAGTTGAACTGCCACGAGTACGGCAGCGATGCACCCTGCTGGCCGCGCCGGCCACCGCGCACCAGATCGGCCGAGTCAGTCGACACAGGTCGTGCAGGCGGCGTCTCGCCGTCCTCGTTGAAAAGCGTGATGCCGAGCTGTATAATCTTGAGAAGGTCGACATTTGTCCGCAGGCATTGGTAGTGGTAGTCGCTCTTGCCGCGGAAGCTACCCATGGGGCGAGCCACGAGACCAGGGAATTCAGTATCCTTTGATTAGGGGTTAGCAGCAGGACACGCCTTTAGCCCTTTGTTCTCTTTTTCTTCTTCTTCTTTCGACGCACCATAGCAATATAGGGATACTTGTCGACGAGTTCGCGGATGACGGCCATTTCCTCGAGCAAGTTGTGCTTCCAGACTTCTCGTATTCTGCCCTTGGCAGGAACACGGGTCGGATGTGGCTCGCCGAGGCCGGCATGCAGCAGCTGCTGGTGATGGCCATTATGGTGCTGTTGGGCATGTGCCGCATGCACATGCGCCTGGTGGTGAAGCTGATGCTGGTGTGACTGATGCTGCTGCGCCGCTTGCTGCTGTTGCTGCTGCTGTTGCTGTTGCTGCTGGAGCTGGGCGCCATGAGCAAATCCTAACCGTGCCGCCTGACTTGCCAGACCGTCCGCAGCACCAACACCGACACCAAACCCGCCGCCGCCGCCCGGGTTCATGGCCGCAGCCAGTGAGAGGGCACCATTGGTAAACGGGTTGGGCTGTACTGATGCGGCAGCGACCGCGGCGGCCGGGTTGAGGTATGGGGGCTGGCCGAGCGACTGATGTTGGGCACCAGGATGGCCTGCCTGGGGATGTGTGCCGTACTGCTGATGGTATGGCGAGATGGTGTTTGGCCCGCTCTGGAACCGCACGGGCGGAGGCATGCTCTCGGCGGACACAACAAGTGTTGGGGTCAATGCTGCGCGAGATATCTGATCCTTTCAATCTCTCACTCTCTCGTGATCACACTCTATCTTTCCCAGTCGGCACCGAACTGGCGTCCCGAGCTGGATACAAAAAGACAGAGTGGTGGTGGCCGGCGAGCTTGACAGCGTTGAAAAGAGGGCAGTCCTTGCTGATCGTGTTCGTTTATCAAGGACGCGTGCAGACTGAGATGTGGCGCGCAAAAATCGTGGCTGGCGTTTTTCGAGTGTCGATAGGACGATGGTGACAATGGTGATTGGGTGACGACGAATGACAATGCTTAGCGACAAAAGGTCAGCCTATGTCCACAACGTATCTCGTTTCGTCTCGTCGCCGGCAATCGCCAATGCTCACCAGATTTGCGCCGGGGCGTCAACGAAGGAGCGCGAAGGCGGAGAAAAAAAATGATGTTGCGGCGGCGGCGGGGGGGTCTCTTCGCTGCTCGATGATGCAGGGATGCAGGTTTGAGTGTGCGTGTGCGGGATGGCGTCGCTGTGAGAAATGCTTTCAAAGTTGTATTCGCGGGACAAAAAAAGGGCGAATGAGGGTTGCGTCGAGGGTGGGTGGCGGGTGGTCGAGAAGTGGTGGTGATGATGGCGGGTAAACAGGGCTTTTTGGTGACAGAAAAAGCGTGTCGTCGTCGATCCGAACAAGGCAAGGGCGTCTCTGGTGTGTGGGATGTGCTTTCCCTTGTTCTCTCTTCGCTGTGTGGTGCTGCTGCTCCCCGTCTGGGCTGCGCTTTCGAGAGGCAGGTGCAAAAGCGCCACTCCGCAGGGCTCCATTCGGCCATTGGCCCATTGGGCAGGGGGGCCAATGGCCCATGGACACAATGGGCGAAGCCTTTCGCGACTAAGCAGCATCATTCCTCGGGTAATCACCTAATCCGAAATAGTGGGTAGTATGCGGTCTGGCCAATGATTGTTGATTATGTAACGTGTCTTGGTAAATGTACCTCTAACCAAATTTTGGCAGCATTATACTTTCCATCGACGAGCGGACACGCTAGCCCGCCCAATCCGAGGCTCTGGATTTTAATTTGCTGGAGACGTTTTGTTTGTGACGACCGACCGGGACCATTGGCACCACCGGCGACGACGACTTGACGACAGGCCGACGACGCGCATAACTCCTTTTTCCCCCCAATTGACGCCGCTCTATTCAAGTCCACCACCTCATCCCGCAGTCATGCAGCCGGCAAGGTGAGCACTACCTTTGGGCGATCGTATCACGACGTCACGGCATTACAGCCGTGTCAACATTGTCAACGTCGTCAACATCGCCAGCATCGCCGACATCCCTTCCCAATCGATAATCCGCTGACCGTCCCAGATTACTACGCAACGCCCACGGGCCCGAGTCCAACATCACCGGCTTTGACATTAGCGCTCTGCGCAAGGCCAGCGCCCAGCCGCGGTACGACCCGTGGGAGCGGCAGTAAGTCCATGGCCATTTAAAATATGAAAATATAGATGCCGGACAGTGCTGACCATGACAGTGAGGCCTGGCGTTACCGCGGCCAGTTCTCGCGGTGGAACCGGTTCAAGGGCAGCTTCCCTGGTCTCGGCATTGCCACGGTCGCCTTTGCCGGCTACTGCGCCTACGAGCACTTCTTCCTCAAGGACGAGCACCACCACGGCGAGGAGCACCACTAGAGACGACGAGACATTGAGAAGAAGATGGAGAGGAAGAGGCTAGGGTAGGCCTGAAGAGCGGCACCTGGTTCGACACGGTTTTCATTTTTTGTTGTTCTTTAGCAATCGATATTGTATATATACAAAGCGGCACTCGTCGAAGCGAGCTGCAAACATTTGATCAAAAAGCTCAGGAAGCACGGCATTCGTGACGACGATACTCTCAATGGTGAATTGGAATGCCTAGTATATTGATGTATCTGTCTACCCATGTCCCTGTCCAAATAAGTATACCTTCCAAAAAGTCCAAACGCCAAATCAAAAAGCTAAAAGACCAAAATTCAAAATCCAAAATTCAAAAGAAAAAAACAAGGACAAAGGAAAAGATCCAAGCGAAATATAATCCACGTTTCTCAAAGTGAACTGACATCACAAGCCAACACCATTGACCATATCCAGAGCACCCTCCACGGCCACCTCGAGCTGGCTGACACGCTGCTTGAGGTTCTTGTTCTCGTCGCGCAGGACGCTAACCGTGTTCCATGCAAAGCTCACATCCTGGCCACGGCAGTTGCGGCAATTGGTGGGACCATTGCCCATAAATTCGGGCTCCTCGTCCTTAATGGCAGCCGTGACATTGCGCATCAGCTTCTGGAACTTGTTGAGCGGCTGCTGATTCGGCTGCTGCGAGATGACCGTAGCCATGGATGCCGAGGACATGGCCGACATGCCTGACATGGCCGACACCGACCGAACGTTGTGCGGCTTGGGCGGGCCGAGAGCGGCAATGCGAGGATGCGTCGGGCTGTCGGCGCTACCATGGTCGTTGGCAAAGGAGGTCATGCTCAGTGCGGCCGTTGGGCTGCGGGCCCGCGACAGGACACCTGAGCTGATGTTCTCGTCTTCGTAGGCATCATCGACACTCAGAGCATCACCGTAATCGGTGCCCTCCTCTGTGCCCTCGTCAAAGGCGCTGCTGCCGTCCGACTTGCGCTTGTGCTCGCGCTTCTGCGCCTCGTCAACACCAAGATCCTCAGAAACAATCGTGGGCGGCGCCGTCCGCCCAGAGGATGGCATGGCTTTCAGCAGCATCGCCTGCTCTTCAGCGCGTGCCTTCTTTTCGGCCGCGAGGTCGTCCATGAGACGCTGCATCTCACGCTGCTGGTCGGCCGCACGCCGAGCCATACCCTCGAGCTGCATCTTGAGATGCTGCGCACGCGTCTCAGCCTCCTCCAGCTCCTCATCTCGTACACTCTTCTCGGCCTCCATGTCGCGCAGGGCAACGGCACGCTGGCGGTAGGCTGCCTGCAGCCGGCTCAGCGCGCGGATGGCATTGGCCTCGAGGTTCTTGTAGGCAGACGGCGAAAATGCATCATGCTCTGAGGGCTGGCCTGCAGGGAAGAGCGTGGAGTCCAGGTCCATGTTGAAAAACTCGTCGTCGACAAAGCCCGGCTGGGGAGCATGCGGCTGCTGGTTGGTCAGACGCGAGAGCGTGGCTGTCATGGACGTGGCCAGCTGCGAGAAGCGTGATGGCGACGTGTTGCCGCCGAGAACAGAGCTTCTTGGCGTGATCGACAGGTCGCTGGCCATCGACAGACTTCTCTGCGTATGGCCGCGGGCTCCGGCCGAGGGCTCGGGCGTGGATGTCCGCGAGTTGGACGAGAAAAGAGACGGCCGGTCTCCCGACGCGCCACCAGACAGCCAGTTGGACAGTCCGGACGCGACAGACGGGGAGATGTTGAGACTGCGGCTGGCCTTGTGGCCCGGGAATATATTATTCTGCATGCTGCTCTGCCGCCGCGGGTGCATGTCGCCGTTGAAGTTGGCAAAGGGTGGCGCCATGTTGGCGGTCTGGGGCCGACGGCTGTAGCGGGGATCCTCGTGGTGCCCGTCGTCACTGCCGCTCTCCTCGTCGGTGTACTCGTCACTGCTGTACTCCTCCGAGTCGTCCTCCGAGTCGTCGTCGTCGTCGTCGTCGTCGCTCCTGTGGCTCGACCGCTGGGGCTGTGGCTGACCGAATGACCGCTGTGTTGACCGGTCCGGCGAGATGGCCCGGCCAATATTTTTTCCAATGGTCGAAATGGTCGGCAGCAGGTTGGGAATGGACTGCTGGCGACGGTGCTGGAGGAAAGCGCGCGAGGCCGACGAGAACGACGCAAAGCTGGTTGATGGTGATGCCGTGAGAGAGGATGCCTGCGGCGGCGGAGGACCGTCGGCTGAGTCGTCGTAGCCGTTGTGATATTCCTGGACCGGTCTCAGGGGACTGCTGGCAGCGTATCCGTAGCCGTGGTTGCTGCTGCTGTCGTCGCCGCCGTCGTATGGCTGCTGGTGGCCGTAGCTCTTGGCCCGTGTGTGCAAGGGGGTCAGAGGGTTGCGCACGGCCGGCCGGATCGGAAGCCCTGACGACTCTGCCGTCTCGCCAGCGCCTCCCACTTCAGAAGTCTTGTCGTCAAGTGATATTTGCTGAAAGTTGTTTTTCTGGGGCGACTTGTAAAAGCCGTAGTCGTCGGTCTCGTCGTCGTCGTCGTTTTCGTCGATAACCTGGCTGCGTGCATATTGCGTTTTGGCCAGCGGAGAAATTGGCCTTGTGCGCGGCATCGGCCGCGACAGGGGTGATGACATGCTCATGATGTGTGTATGACGAGAAGGGGGGCTCGGTGATGCGGGTGATGCTGTCGAGGGTTGTCGAGGTTGAACAAACAACGTCTGACGAGGGAAGAAACCTCGCTGACAGTCGCGCCTTCCAAAACGCGGTTGTTGTTGCTGCGGGCCGATGCAGCAGGTGTTGAGGAAGGAGCGTGCAACTCACACAAGGAAGGAGCGTCGGAATGGAAGGAAACGGCGGCTTTCCTTCTTCTTTTGTCTTGTCGATTCCTGTTGATGCCCGTCGAGGCCGGAGCGACTTTGTGAGGCAGGAGCAATGCCAGCAGTGCCCAAGGGGGAACAAGGGGGTTGCAGTCCGCGGCCCGATATAGCAGGAGCTGCTGGGAATGTTTCACGTGTGTTGCAGCGTCCCATGTCAACACTGGCAGTGCCTGGTTGACCAGGGGAGGACGCTAGCGAAAGGCCTAGGCCAGCCGCGACAGCACTAGCACCGGCACCGTCGCGCGGGACTCGGTGACGTAGTGCAGAATAGTTGGAAAATGGGAGGGACAGGAATGGAAAGAAATGATGTGTAGCCGGAAATTGAGGAAGAAGTAGATTTTTTGATGATACGGAGTACTAGGAAATAAAAAAAAAAATATTATTCGCCTCATTTTTATAATTTACTCGAAATTTTTGATTGCCCTCATTTTAATCTTGAGACTGTCTCTGGGATTAGCCAGGAGTATTTTAAGTTTTACACGTTCTGGAAATCTTGCGAAAAGAGGTACTTCCGGGCATTTATTTTTTTTTTTAAAAAAAAACGAGTTATTCCATATTTTATTTTATTTATTAGCATTTTTTTTTAAAAAAAAAACCAAATATATATATATTATATACGCTGCTAGCAGGATGGATTGTAATAAACCTCACCTCCAGCAACACTACAGGATATTCACAAACTTTATAGCATAGGTTGCTTGACTTGTACGGAGTAGAGCTCACGCTGATGACTGCAGCTCATCGACCGAAGCAAAGCCACTAAAGAATAGTCGACAAACAGACAGGGCATCATTGATTGTGAAACACACACACACACACACACACGCGCAAGCCCGTACTCGCACAAAACAGCAAGACCCCAAAAAACCATGCAATATTTCATGTGCTATCATGCAACCAAAGAATGTACACGTGAAGAAAGCACGCTGGGATACAAGACAGGACGGAAAAAGTAAAAATAAAACTGTGAAAACGGCAAGCACATAAAAAACAAGAAGAAACGCCCATGACGCCGCTCCCCTGAAAAAAACCCGTCGATAGGTTCCTTGTTCCCGTGGGGCAGGCCCATGCTCAAGAACACTATTGCAGCAGGCCGGTCAAAAGAGTGACAAGAAGAACTGCCACAAGCTTGCCAGACGCTGTGCACAAGAGACTGCCAAAAAAATTATATATACATAGACATATATAAAGGAATTGGCGAGTCTAGTAGAAAGACTCTACTATGGTGTCCTTGAGCGTGGTGTTGACGTTGCTGGCGCCGCGACCGTCGCCAAGGCGGAAGACGCTCTCAATGACGCTGAGCTCGGTGGCGGTGGTGTCGAGGCCAGTGATGGCGAGCCAGTCATTGACAACCATGCCGCCGCCAATAACGCTGCTGCCGCGGTTGATAGAGCCGGCGACGAGGGGCACCTGGAGCAGGCTAGAGAGTTCGTCCTGGTCCTGGACGCTGGTCTTGGGGTGGACGAGACCACCATTGTTGGAGAGGGCCATGTAGGAGCCGACGAGCACGTTGTCGGCGACGGTCTGGCGGAAGACCTCGACGCCGAGCACATCGGCAATGATTTCTTCTGTTTCGGGTTCGATGTCTGGATGGACGAGAGCGATCTTATCGTTGGCCACAATCACATTGCCGAGGGCAGACAGGCGCTCTTCGATGCGTCGAATCTTAATCTCGTCAGGTAGCGCGTTACGAAGATGCTGCAGTTCCTGGTCGGTGGTAGTCGTGGGGACAAGCAGGCCGTTCTTATTGCCAGCCGTCAGACGGCCGACGATGCGGCTGCCGGCAATCGTCGTGCGGCAGAGGGGGATCATGTCTTGCAGCTCGGCCTCGAACATGCCGTAAAAGTTCTCGCTCGCGCCAATAGCGATGAGAGCATAAGAGTTGGTCAAGGTGGCAAAGACGCCAAGCCTGAATTCGCAGGTGTCAGAGAGACCACATCATCGTCACCGCATTCTTTCTCTCTCCCCCCCGCCCTCCTCCTTCACTTACTCGTTGGAGTTTTCAAACTGCGTGCGGACCGCCATGATGCTTGAATCTGTCGATGCTCGAAAAAGGGTTGTTTGTTCTGAGTGAGAAAGAGGCTGAAAAGGTGGGAAGGGGGTTGTGAGAAAAAGGGATGCTGCAACAAGAAATAAAGTGTGTGGATGTGCAGCAAAAGGCGAGCTGTAAAAAGAGCTGTTTTGTTGTTTGGCTCGTATAAGAAGTTGCTTGGGGAGAGATGTTGTTTTTCTGGTAGCTTCCAGCTCAAGACTTCGGGGGGGGGAAAGGGCGTTAAATATCAATTGCTTGATTCTGTCGCAGCTGTACTCGTCGAAAGTAGAGCTTTCGCAATGAAAAAGGAAGGCGCGACCCAAAAGCAAAAAAGGCAACGGAAAAAAATTGAGAAAATTCAACCCGCTATTGCGTATCGGTCGTGCCTGCTTTGCTTATCGATCGCCCCTCTTTTCCAGACTAGCGGGCGAAGAAGTTGAAAGCCATCATGGCAAAAGACCCCGCCCCACCGTCACACTCTGCTGTACGGAGTAGCGCAGGGCCTGCAGGGCCAGGCCTCCAGCGAGCCTGCTGCCGCCACCTCCTTCGCACATCGCCTGCAGCACCCCTAGCACTTGTCCAGGCATGCATGCACTGCGCCGCTGCCCTCGTGACTCACCAAGAAAGTTATGACGCTGGGCCTTTTTGTCAAAAACACGGCAACACTACTCATAATGACGCCGTCACGGCCGTTTGTTTTAGTGCCACTCCCCCACATTTCACATTCAAGTACAATGTAACTTTACCGTACTTTGTACACGATACGCCGTATGCATTTCTACGGAGTAGAAGTTGCATACCACTCGTAGGTGTTTCATCCTACAGTCTCATTTTTTCCCTCATTCATTTTCTTTTTTTCGAACAGAAAAGGTATCATAATATTTGGGATATATATGGGGTCCTGCTTGCCTATCCTAAAAAACACACAATCGCCAAAGAGAGGGGCAGAAAAATAATGACATGTAAAAGGACATGAAAATAATAAAACCATAGAAAAAAAAGTAATGACCAGGACATCTCTACCGCAGTTCGACGGCGGGAAAGTATCGCGGACCAGAAAACCCTCTAGCTGACACTCCCTGAATGTCAATGTTGCCAGTGCTATCCTGGCGCGGATTCCACATTTTGAGCAGGATATATTTGGCAGTCACAGGGGGAGTGAAGTGGATGGTGCACTTGTTGTGGTTCGGGTCGATGCGGAACTCAGCGCTGGGCATAGGCACGGGCGCATCATCACGGCCAAAGTACTGGTCATCGTCGTCAGAGTAGCCGGACCCGGATGCGTCGCTGTCATCCTGGTCGTCATGGTAGCGGCCGTAGCTGTCGTAGTCTTGGTAGTCGTGATAATTCTGGTACTGGAAGCTCTGGAAGCCCTGGTCGCTATGTGCATCGCGTGAGCTGCGCGCATTCAATTGCGCTTCGCGAGCTGCGTTGCGCTCTCTACGGGCACGAGTGCGTGCGGGAGCGTCGCGGGAAAAGTTGATAGGTGGTCCCATGTGGTTGACGTCTGGGACTTCGCCATTCGGAGAGTCGGGTGACGACAGTGGCTGCTCGCCCATATCGTAGAGCTCGGTGTAATCGTCGTCATCGTCCTCTTCATCATCCTCAAACTCATCGTAAACGACATTCGTCATCACGTAGGGGTCCCGTTCTGCGGCAAGTCCCGATCCGTCCTCGTACGTAGCCCGTGGCCGCCGCATACGCCGACTGGGCGGTGGGCTCCATCCAGAGCCACCCATTCCTATCGGCCGTCGAATGCCGCGGGCAACCATTCTGCCAGCGAGGCTACCATCACTGTCGTCCTCGCTATCTTCAGAGACAACATAAAACGTCGATGCTGGCCTTGATTTGTCGTATTGGTCCGAGGGGGCAGTTGAGGCGACAGGGCTGGTCCTGCTCGGATCGAGGTTGTAGAGTTCTTGCCATGGCGGAACCCGACTCTCGTTGGCATTGGCGTCGTCATCGGCCAGTCGAGGCCGATCGGTCATAGCTTGGCGCTCGGCGCGTCGTCGCATCGCAGTCAGGTGGTCAATGAGAGGCAGTTGTGTCGGCACGGCGGTCGAGTCGTATTGCTCCTTTTCTAGCAGCTCGTCACGGGACATGGACAAAAAAACAATCCCTTCTCGGACTCTGTAAGAGAGAACACAAAAACAAGACGTTAGCATATCATATGATACAGAATCGAAACAAGCATAGAGGCGCCACCTGGGGTACGTACGGTGAGGAGTAGTTTGTGCCAGGAGGAGCCTTGATAACCAGTTCCTTAAGACTGAATGTGGTGCTCCCCTGGTGCTGCAGGACGATGTTGCAGCGGTTTCCCTTTGTACAGTAGACCGACTTATCCTGCTTGAGGATGTTCTCAGCAGCATAGCTGGAGCCATCGCAATAAATACCCCCGTCGCAGCTGACAATCTCCATGGTGAGCAGCCCGGGCTCGACCTGGCCGTAGCGGCCATAGTGGAAACCCTTGAAGGGTGCTGGTGCAGACATATCGGCATCGAGCTTGCGGCGTTTGTTTAGGCGGCTGCCGTCATCAGAGCGTGCCGAGTCGCGGCGGACAGCACCGTTGGCAGCGGAGCGGGTCGACATGTCGTTGCCTGTCGCCGCAGCTGCTGCGTCTACCGTTCCTCTCGTTCCTGTCGCTTCAGTGGCCACCGCGTTTCCCTGGCCTATTGTGAGCCGATTTGGTTCTCTGGACGTGCTGGCCGAGGAAGTTTGATTCGAGGCGCGGCTCCTGTAGTCGAGCAATGATTCGTCCTGTAGAAGTGACCGGCTGAGATGGGCTCGCAGGTGGGAGTTGGCATCGCCCAGCCTGTGGCCAATCTCGTGGAACGTAGAAAAGATGTCAAACACGCTGGGGGGTAGGGTACCGCTGGTATAACGTGACCGAGGCCGAGAGGTATTGTTATTGTTATTGTTGCTGCCGCTTCCACTACCGGATGAAGAGGACGCGGCCGTGGTGGCGGTCGTAGTAAACGGACTCTGCGTTGGAGGTGTTTGTGTTGCTATCGAAGCCTGCGTGGCCGAGCCCCGTCGAGGCAGATAATGGGACAATGGTGGGGGCTGATTCGGTTCGCTGTCACCAAAGATGTGTGGAAGAGGACCCGGAGTAAATGGAACGCTGCCGAGTGCCCGCAGTGGTGGGAGGGAGTTGGGCAAAGGAGGGAGGGGGCTGTGTGGGTAAGCAAGCGGCGACGCAGTGGATGGAGGGCGAGTAGAAAGAGGAGCGTACGGAGGCGGAGGCGGAGGCGGAGGGGGTAGAGAGAGTTCCGAGAAGCGGTGCTGCTGTTGCTGTTGCAGTTGTTGCAGGTGCAAGTACTGCTGCTGCTGTACCTGCTGTTGCAGCTGTTGTTGAAACGGTGATTGTGGCTGCCGAGGCAGATGGACCGAGCTGACTTGTGCAGATGCTGGTAGCGAGAAGAGCGGTGCCTGCTGAGGTGGCTGTCGAGGCGGCTGGCCGGGAAGCTGGTCGTGGGGCTGCTCGGGGTTGGGCCCGTCTAGGGAAGAAGGTCTAGGAGTGGTCGAGGAGGAGGCGGACTGGTACGTCGCGGCCGAGTGTGTCGGGAAGGAGGTAAACGGTGGTGTCGAGAGAGGCTGCGTTTCATCGGCAGGCGATGTCAACGTCGACGCCAAGGCCGGGGTTGATGTTGAGGTCGGGGTCGATGACAAGTCGGCAGGATTGGCAGACGGCGCAAAAACAAAGTTCATCAAGTCAAAGGAAGGCGATGAGCGCTGCCTACTCGATGCTCGTTGTGGGCGGCCGGTAGACTTGAGGAGTTAGACAACATGAAAATGCAGACGATAGAAGAAAAGAATAAAAAAAAAAGAAAGCAGGATGTAGGATAGGAACACGAGCACAAGGGTCACCAAGGGGACACCGGAACGGAATGGGAATATGCTCGATGGGAGAGGGGTCCAGGGGGCAAGACGGGGATTGGTGTGGGAGTGGTGGTGGCTGCACACAAACGGGCCAGGCGAATGAGGAGGAGGGCGCAAGGAGGGCTGGAGGGCAGGGCAGCATACTCCGTAGGTACGAGGTACATCGAAGTAGGCCACTGACGGGGCAGAAGGTACAGAGTACCTCTCTGTACGTCGTAGCAGGCAGACCAGCCGACCAGAAACCAAGTGACTGCACAGTGCAGGTCTGCCGTTTGACGCACAAGGCAGGCAACAAGAAATAAATAAAATAAAAATAAAAATAAAATAGAAACAAAAAGAGGTGAAAAAAAAGAGTTGGGGAATGGGGTGCGGTGACGGCAGAATGCGGTACGGCATGCACGGGTTAGCAGGCCAGAAAGCCTAGCCGTGTCTGAGTCTGCAATCGGCACGACTCCTGCTTTCCTCTTTGTATTCTGCCACTATTTTGCCAACTTACCATCGAGGGCGGCGCAGAGAAGCGCTCTGCAAGATGGCGAGCATAAAAAGGAACGGCTGGATGGGGAAATGAGCGAGTGCGGCAAGCCTTTTTGCTCCGTTTTTCGTTTTTTCGAGGAAGAATGCGAAACAGAGTAGAGTCACAAGACCGTCCGAGAGAGTTTTGTGGTGGTGTTTTGACGGTATTCTTGAGCGTTGGATCGGGCGCAGGTCAAAGGCCGAAGAAGTGTCGCTTGAGAGTATGGTTTGCTGGGCGATGTAGTGCGAAGCGGGCGATCGGGCACACTGGATTGGCAGTGGGAAGAAGGAGAGAGAGAGAGAGAGAGAGAGAGAGAGAGAGGGAATAAGAGAAGAAACAGGCTTGGCGTGATAATAAAAGCGCCAGAAGAGGAAGAGGAGAGGGAGGAGTGAGTGATTGCGTGCAAGGGTGGGGGCAAGAGCGACTGATGAACAGAACGCAAGTTTACGTAGTAGGGAAGGAGCGAGGTGACGAGAAAAGTAAGAAGAGGAAAGGACGAGGGAGGACGACTGAGGACGAGGGAGGGATGGGAGAGTCCAAACGAGTCCGAAGAGGCAAGAGCGACGAGGAGTCGAGAGGCAAGAGACAGAGGTGAGCAAACAAAAAAAAAATAAAACGGCAGGAGCGGGTGGGTGCAGTTGTAATGCACCGCGGCGCAGCCAGCTGGATGGGGATAGTAGAGAGAGTGACTGGCGATGCCTGCTTTGTACAATGGTGGCCATTAGGTGCAGCGGTGGCACTGGCGAACTCGGCGCAGGCTTTGTTTGAGTGCACTTTGCTATCTGTATTTGGACACGCTCTCGCCTCGCCTCGCCTCACGGTCGAGTGAGAGTGCTACAAATCCAAGATACAACGACGCTAACAGGTGGTGTTAGTAGGTACCTTTTTGTGGTCTGATATTTAGCGATATTTCGGTCTATTTTGGGGGAGCTGCACAAGTACCCATTTAACGTGCATATGTCGTCACGCTGAGGAGAATGAGGGCGTGGGAAGGCAAGAACGCCAAATAGCACAGGGAAAGGGAACGCGCTGGGAGAGTGGTCCACTTTTATTAATTCGCGACTTCCATAGCTCTCAGCCTTTACAGCGCAGAAGTGAAGCTTTCCCCAAGAGGCGGGCTCTGTTCACGCTCACTTTTTTTTTTGACAGTTCACACTCGCAGCGCGACAGCGTGCAAACCTCCAACCAACAAAAGTACGACGAGTATACAAACCATAAAAAAAAAAAAAACCAGACTCGACGAACTTCCAATACGACACACCTCCCACAATGGCAGCGGCCAACGGCGCCGGCGTGGCAACCTCGGCCACTGCGGGCATGACAGAAGGTGTGTGGCGATGAGCGGGGGGGGGGGGGGGGGA
>JAGKRZ010000120.1:0-61581 GCA_020002355.1 Intubia oerlemansii | reverse complement strand
AACAAAAAAAAAAAAAAAAAAAAAAAAAAAAAAAAAAACTCACTTTGGTCAGTCTCCTGTTTGCTGCCAAAAGCATACAGACCGAGAGGAGTGGCGTCGATATCGTTGGCAATCTCAATGGCCTGGGACAGGTTGTCGTAAGCCATGATGGGCATGAGGGGGCCAAACGACTCCTGCTGGATGCACGAGTCCTCAACGGAGTCAACCAGGATAATGGTGGGCTCAATGAAGCGCGTCTTCTCGTCGGTCTCGCCGCCAAACACGACCTTGCCCTTGGTCTCGTCAAGCATCTGTTTGATACGGGCAAAGTGGCGGTCGTTGACAATGTGGGCCATCTCGCTGTCGCGAGCGCCGTTGGGGAACGCCTGCTTGTACGCCCCCTTGAGGGCCTCGACGTACTTGTCCAGGACAGAACGGTGCACGAGAGTGTAGTTATGCGAGAGACAGACCTGACCGGCATTGAGCGTCTTGCCCCACAGCAGACGGCGTGCGGCCAGCTTGACATCAGCATTAGCCGTGATGAAGGCCGGGTTAAGACCACCCAGCTCAAGGGCAACAGGGGTCAGCGTCTCAACAGCGGCCGCAGTGATGACGCGGGCTACGGGACGGCTGCCCGTGTAGAGGATCTTGGCCCAGCCACGGTTGGAATGACCAATGTTGCCGAGTCGGCCGTTGTCGCGAAACTTGAGGAGCTGCGTCACCTCAGGGACGCCACCGTTGACCACGGCGTAGGCATCGTTGTCGAGACGTGCCTTGACCATGTCGTGAACGACCATGGCCGTGTGGGGCGACACCTCAGACGGCTTGAGGACGACGGTGCAGCCGGCCGCAATGGCACCGGCAAAGGGGCACAGCAGGTTGTTGATGGGATAGTTGTAGGGGCCGATGATGAGCACAGCGCCGAGCGGCTCCTTGCGGACGTAGGGGCCCGTCGGGTAGAACATCATGGGCAGTTCGCCAGTCTGCTTCTCGTCAGCGGCCAGCCGGTCGAGATTGGACAGCAGGTACATAATGTCCATCTTGATGACGTCGATCTCGGTCAGCAGCGTCTCGTAGGGTGCCTTTTGCATGTCGCACTTCAGCGCCTCGAGAATGGCCGGCGTGTAGTCCGTCACAGCCCAATACAGCTTGCGCAGCTGCACCTTGCGCCATTCGAGGTCCTTGGTGACTTGCTTGCGGAATGTGGCAGCCACGCGAGCGGTCTTGCGCTCAATGCCCTCCATGGTCTCGGCCTCAAAGGGCCGGACCTCGCTGACCTCGTTCTTGTTGATGGCCATGACGGTAGTAGTATTGGTGGTAGTGGTGGTGGTGGTACTGGGAGATAGGGCGGAAGTGATTTAACACAAATCTTGTCGGGAAAAAAAGTCAGTATATCGTCGTCTCTTTATATAGGCGCCCCCCCCCCCCCCGGGACGATTTCAACATCCGGGCTGTGTCCAAGGTCGACTCAGATTGCACACGGTCGCATCATGTCCGGCGCCTTTTCCCGTGGTCCAGGAAGTGGCATAGCTCATCGCCAACAAGGTCTCAAAAATGGTAGGGCGTTGTCCAAATTCAAGTTCTTACATACGGCCAGGGGTGTAAGTCGTCCGTCAGCAAATGGCCCAAAGCGCTGCGAGGGACGCGGCTCTAAAAGTCTACCGTGTGTAAGACGGGCTTTATGCCAGCGGCAGGATTTGGGTGGTCGGCAAAGTTGCCAAAAGCAGCGGTGCAGGATGGCCGCTGTGGTGTGGAGCGCGATTCGTCCAAAGATGCAAGAAACAGAGCTGATGCGATAAATAGGTAAAGACGTTGGGCTGCGCAATGTGGTGTGCTCCTTGAACGTGACGAGAGAGAAATGAAAAAGGGGGGAGGGGAAGGGCGTGGTCAACCAGAATTGTCCGCAAGGAAAGAGGGTGAGTGTAGCTTCAAAATATATTTGGAAGGTGCGATCGGCGACACGCCATGGGCGTGGTCTTTTTCCACTTTTAAACAAACACCCTCCATACACATTTCTAGTTAATGCAACAGCTCCTAACAAAAGAAGGTTCACAGGCTACCGAGGCTCTCCTCTGCGTCGTACGGGACAGTGCCACCAGAACGGAGACAGTACTTCTGTGGGCGTGCGGAGTTGAAGTAGCTCGCCGCCCTGTTTGCGTCAAAGATGAATCCACGGAGTATGGAGCGCTGCCATCAGAGTAGCGTATACCTACCTAGAACGGGAGTAGGTAGCAGGCAGACGTAATTAATTAACCTGCGACGATTTGCTTGTGCGGAGACAGTTGCCCGTGTGGCGGGTCGCCTCCGTTGGGGCTTTGGGTCTGTCCGACACCGTGCAGCGCCGCTCGAGAATGAGCGAAAACTGGCCGAGCAAAGAAGGCAGGTGCGGCCAAGCACCGCTCCGTGCTAGTCGTGCGAATCCCGCATGGAAGCAAAACCTCGCATCACATGTAAGCGTAATCCTGGCCACAGCTGCTCAAGTCGATGGACGTGTGCAAATATAAAAGGTGCTAATCTAACAGAAAGCGTAAAAAGGGGGAAAAGTGCCGCCGGGCGTCTCATTTGGCTTTTCTGTGCTCTCGATCATGCGTTGTATATGTAAGATACTCCGTACTTTGTATAATTATAGTGCTGACGCTCCATACTACAGTCCATAGAGCGCCCATTTGCACCTACCTATTTCGACAAGTTGCGTTTTGGCCATTTTCCTCAAGATGACTGGTGAATACAAAAGGTCTCTCCGATCTTACGTCGCAACCCCCCACGTTCCCTGCATACTGTGATGTACTGCATGTATCATTCCCGAATATACGGGGTGTCTAAAGACGTGAGACGCCAAAAGACAACCACTCCGGCTAAAAAGCATAATTAACTGTCTGCCGCCCAGTATGATGCATAGAGTAAGACGGTAAGGGTTGCATTGCCCCAAGTCTTTAATATTCCTTCCTATTTTGAAGAGATCCGCTTCATGTCTATGGCGGCTGTCTTACGGAAAATGCTCTGCGCTTTATCACATACTTTGTACGTACTATACTATCGCGGAGTAAAGTTCATGTAGGTATCGCCATAGAGAGTACGTTTGATTCATGCAGCCACGCCTCTCGTCACATATAAAGGTTACATGCAACGGCCGCGAGTCGTATCGATGTTTATTTTTATTACTCGTACATGTACACCGTGCCTTCTTTGGCGCCTCGTCTTGACTATGCCTTGCTTAAATTTTCCGATTTGGAGTTGTTACTTGCCAAAAATCAGGTTTCACAATGATGCCCCCTCGTCACCCCCCTCACTCTCATCCTCCCTGCTGCTGACGACAGCATGCATCTCCAACTCAGGCTGAATTGGCTGTGCAACTGTAAGATGTATCTTACCTATCCAAACGGGGGTTCGACTCTTACTTGCGCAGCGATGTCCGGTTGCCACCCGCAGGCACGCCCACCAGCTCAGCAACTTTATCAGAGGTCGCTGCCGACGGGGCGGCAAGGGCGGCAGCAGCACGCTCAATGCCGTCCACCAGCGTGCCGTCAGCAGCCTTTTGGCTGTCAATCGCAAAGGTCTTGGCCCGGATTTCCTGCAGCTCCTTGCGACGCTCCTCAGTCATGCGCCACTCCTTGGGAAACTTGGGCTTGACCTTGAACTTGTGGTGACGCGTGTCCAGCGGAATGTCCTCAAAGGTGTCGGCCGGGTCCTGGGTAGAGTGTCAGTACTGAAACGGGCAATTTCTTTCGAGGCTCTGCAAAGCAGAACAGAGTCAGTCTCACGGACCTTGGCTTCGGCAATCAGCTGCTGGACGAGGTCGCCGAGGTAGCGCTTGTTCTGTGCCTGGTGGTCAAACGACTCGCAGCTGATGCGCACAATCTCCTTCTCGGGGTTGTAGCGGGCGCCCGCCAGCTTGGCCAGCTTGCGCTGCTGCACGGGCGTCAGGTCCAAATCCGCCGGGCAGAACTCGACCACGACCTTCTTCTCGGCTGGGTGGTACTCGCCCATGTACGACGTGTACCGGAACCGCAGCGGCATGTCCTTGGACGGCGGCTCGAACGGCTTTGCCATTTCTGGGAAAAGAAAAGGGGGTTAGCAGGGAACATGTCTCCCAAGATTGTCACCAACAAAGCGTAAACGGGTAGAAAACATACTTGCCAGGAGAGGCATCTCCCATGCAATGACGCGTGCATACTGACGCCGTTCGCGAATCTCATCGAGCTTGCTGTGTGCCATGCTGGTAATGTCGTTGCCCGTGATGTCATCCATCGAGTCGTCCGTCACCATCTCTGGGTCCGTTTCCGCCATGTTCCACGCCGACTGCAGCACCTCCCGGCGCCGCTCTGGCCGGAGCAGAATCTCCGACGCCGTCTGCATCTCGCCCAGGCCGCGAATGTCAAAACCAGGGAGCGTTGCCGGCGGAATCTTGTCCCTCTCCTCCGGTGGCACGCTCGCCCGCACCTCCTCGCGCAGGTTCGATACCCGGTATGCCGCAATCTCCTTCTCCAGGTGCTCCACCTCCCAATCCTCCAGACGGGCCTTGCTGCTGCTGTTGGCCTCGTCGTCTGCCCGGCGCTGGGCCGTGCTCGACAGGTTCCGTGCCCGTATGCTGCTCGCAGCCAGCTGTGCGAGTTGTGCGTGAGAAGGCGTCGTTGCCGCTGCCGCTGCCGCAGATCTCAAAGGTCTTGTCGCCGATGCCGGCGCAGCACAGCATCGGCGCATGCCGAGCTGCAGCGTCTTGGCTGCCGAAGCCATTTTTTGTGGTCTTTTTTTCGGCCCTGCCCTTCTCTCGTTCTCTAACCGTTACTTGTCGATTCGGTGACACCAGGGAGGAAGTCTGTGAAATACCCTGTATCCAATTGGCGGTAGAGCGTCGTTTTGCAGGCACGGAGACGCCGAGAGGTCGCAGAAGGAATGGCTCGACTATCGTGATTTTTGTGATTTTCCTTCCTACGCCGCGATTTTCGCTTTCCGATTTTCGAGATGCCCCACCCATTTTTTCCTGCCCTCCCACTGGCTGCTTTGCCCGCCCGGCTGCCCGCCTCCTGCCAGGAACAGTGGCGCTAAACCCTCTTTGTGTGGTTACGTAATTCAATATTGAATGGGGGACAGCTCCTCACACAATGCTAGTACTGCGGCAGCTACGATTGACGACTCGCAAGCTTGAATATCGAGCTGCTCCTTCCTGTTTCAGAAGGTACGCTTGTTTTCGCTGGATTTATATTGGGCAAAGCGCCGCTCCTTTTTATTCTGTCGACAACACCAAGTCCATCACCAAACAACCAGACATCCTTTTCGTCTGCCTCAACCACGCGCGCGCGCATCAATCTCATCTCCTGCGACACATCCCGGACCCTTCACGACATCATGCCTTCAAGATCACAAGCGCCTCGCTCGGAGCCAACCCCGGAAATGCCTCTCATTGGACGACGCTGTTTTGTTACTGTTGGTGCCACAGCCAGCTTTAAGCAGCTGCTGGAAAACGTACTCGAACCAAGGTTTCTCGATACTCTCGGTGCGCAAGGGTACGACGAGCTGGTGGTGCAGACAGGGCCCGATCACGACTGGGCGATGGAGCGAATTGCTGCGTTGGAAGAACCGTTGAACAGCTCAGCAAACCCCTCATCGGGCATATCACGAGACACATCTTCGTCGGCAGCGGCATGGCCGGCCATCCAGGCACTGCCCTACACCACCGAGATCTTGCCTCTCATGCTGCCATGTCGTGGCGAGCCCGCGCGGCGTCCGCGTGGCGCCATGATCTCGCATGCCGGCTCTGGGTCCATTCTTGATGCTGTTCGCTGTGACATTCCGCTGGTGGTCGTCCCCAACCCAAACCTCCTCGGCAATCACCAGGAAGAGTTGGCTGATGCTGTCGACGCTGCAGGATGGGCTGTCAAGGGAACTCTTGGGTAGGCTCCCCCCCCCCTTTTTGTTGTCTTTTTGGATTCGCCTTGGGTCCCTCTCTTCTCACTGCTAACAATCAAGTCATCTTGAAGACGCCCTCGAGCGGTTACGAGACGAGGACGGTGAGGTCGAGCTGGAAGCAATAGCCGCATACCAGGAGCCCTCCTTCCCGACACCATTTGGCGAGCGCAGTGGTCTCTTTGATTGGGCTGCCATCTATTCAGCGCAGGACGAAAGCGACCCATCACCGACAACAGAGGAGAACGGACTACTTCAAATAGACTAAGCAATGGCCGTCTTGTGTGCCGACATGCATATACTTTCTTATCCACCAGGACAGCAACAGGACTGCTGAAATACCCAAAGCGTTTTCCACGTTTCATCGATTTTCTTTATTTTTTATCACTCTTTTGATATCAGATTTTTTTTTTTTTGCCCTCGGGGACGATGCTATTCACGGAGTGCTTTATTTTTTTTTTTCTTTTTTTTTTTGAAAACAAATAGATCATACAAAAGCAATCGGCGCTATCTTTTGTCTAGGTACACTGCTCTCATCTTCATCATGGAACTTCATCATTCGCTCATGATCAGCTCTGCTGATCTGCCCCATTTAGGTAGATACCTTCCAGTCCGTGATGGTTTTCACTGCAGACCAGAAACAGACCATATCTTGACGGCGGCATCGGTGCCCGCACTGGCCACCTTTGCGTCGTCCACCCAGGCCACGCCGTTGACGCCGTCCTTGTGCGCATTGAGCGCCTTGACACGGCTGCCCGGCTTGGCCAGGCTCCAGACAAAGACATTGGTGTCGAGACCACCGCTGACAGCATGTGTGCCGGCAGCGTTCCATGCCAGCGCCGTGACGCGAGCCGTGTGCGCCGACCACCGGTCCGTGGCAATCGTCCACGACGCCGTGTCATAGGCTGCAATCTTGCCTGCCGACGTGCCTGCCGCCAGGTGCTTGCCATCCTTGGAGAACGCCAGCGCCGAGATGACCGACGTCGACCAGCCCTCGAGCGTCTTGCTCAGCTGGAGCGAACCAGCACCGTCGAGCTTGTACACATGCACCACGGGGTCCGGGCTGGCGCCAACAGCCACCGTCGTGCCGTTTGCCGCAATGGCCGTCGGCGCATAGCCCTTGGTGGGCACCTCGCCGATCAGCTTCTGGTCCTTGCCAAAGACGGCAATCGATCCCGAGGCTAGAGCCACAAAGGTGTAGCCGTCGGCATTGGTGGCCACACCCTTGGGCTGGCCGCTCAGCTTGATGCCGTCAGTGCCGGTGAAAGTCAGCGCCCGCTCGTCAATGACGCGCAGCGTGTCGTCCAAGCCAACGCTGTAGGTCTGGCTGCCAGAACCAGCAAACTGAGCGACCTGGTTGGTGTGCGCCTGGCCATCGACCACCTGCGCCTCGCCCTTGGCCAGGTCCCAGTTGCACACGCGGCCATCGAAACTGCCCGTCCACAGACTCTTGCCTTGCGACGCCGCGAGCGCAGTGATGGACTTGTTGTGGCCATGGACGGTGCGCACCGACGACTCCTGACCGACCTTGAAGTAGTTGAGATCGCCGCTCAGGCAAAGGCTGATAATCAGGTCATCGCTGCGACCGGCCGGCCAGACCACACCGACCTGCTGGTCCGGGACGCTCGCAACAGAACCGGCGCCGCCCACACGCCACGACTGAATCATCTTGCCCTCGGCCGCGTCCCACACGCGCACCGTCTGGTCGGCACTGGCTGTGACAAAGCGCTTCGAGTCGGACGCCCAGCTGACGGCGAAAATGCTGCCCGTGTGCGCGTCGTCGCCGCTGCCGGTGCTCACGGTCGTCGTCGGCGCACCCGTCTTGCCGTCGTACAGCTGGATGCGGCGGTCGGCACCGACCGTGACAAGCAGGCTGCCGTCGGGCGAAAAGGCAGTGCCGTAGACAAAGCCCTTGTGCAGACCGTCGGCCTTGGCGTTGAACTTGAACGGCGCGCCGTGCAGGAAGCACATGGCGCCGTCGTCCGACACTGTGGCAGCGCGCAGAGGCCGCTGCTGGCGCATGGCTACGGCATTGATGACCTTGCTGTGACCGCTGACCTCGCCAATGCTGTTACCACTGTCGGCCGTGATGCAGTGGCCAAAGCGCTCGCGGCCGTCGCCAACAGCAATGATGCGCTGGCTGTCGCCGTCCCAGGCAATGTCGTTGATGCGGCCCGAGATAATGGCATAGTCGCCCTTGGTGTTGACGGCCTCAACGGCATCCCAGACGCGGACCTTGCCCGAGACATCACCGCTGGCAATATAGAAACCCGACGGCGAGAAACGTGCCACTGTCGTCGCTGCTGTGTGGCCCGTATACTGCTTGCTGTCGGCAGGGTTGTCGATGTTGCGGACGAAGATGGATTTGCCAGACTACTCTGTCAGAACATTGCCGTCATCACCACATATCAATGTCCTCCACAGGCTCCTCCCATCGTTCAGCCATGTAACACCCAGCATCTCCCACATCATCTCCCACAACATACGGCATATGCTATGCGCTGTCCCTTGGAGTCGGCCGAGAGGGGGGTCGGCTGTCCACGGACAGTCACAGGCGAAGCCGCCAGAATCTGGTCAACGGCAATTGTCGTCATGGTGCTGGATGCTGTGTGCTGCATGCCGTGTATTGCTCCGATTCTGATAAGGATGTCTCGTGGCCTTGGAGCGTCCGTATTTCGCAAATAGCTTCGTTGCGCCACGTGGCCGCTACTTTCGGTTTCGTCGGGGAAAGAGTCGCTAATCTCCTTTTCGAGGCTTTTGTTTTGTGGTTTGACAGGTTCGTGACAAATGAAAACACAAGGTGCTTCTGAATTTGCAATGGAATTATGCTGCCTAAAATCGCTGGGCGGTGGGAAGATGAAGTTGATCGTCCCCGTCATGAGCGTTGCTGGCACGTCTTACGTCAAGAGGGGCTTGCTGTTGCGGGGCAGCCGCAAGCGCGACAGGGGGGCTCAGGCACCGCTACAGCTGGCCGGGGTGACGCTTTCGTGGCAGGTTACAGTAGGTAGGTACCTCTCTACACTGGGCTCTGCTGCTCCCGTATGTCCAATTGTAATTATAAACTACCGGGAAGAAAATTCTGAAATAATGTTTAAACATTGTGATGGGTTATGACGGGATTTTGCGGACGATTTGAAAGTTTTATCTTGAATTCTGGTTTATTTGAATAATAAATTTATTTTGTAGGCGGATTTTTAATTTTCAAATTTCACCGAGGTAAAAGTTCTCAAAAATAGAAGAAGAAAACCTGCCTACAGAAAATGATAATAATTGGAACTGAGATAAAGTACAAAACAATAGGTAGCTTGAGTAACAACCTAGGTGCAGAAAATTTATTTCCATTTTTATTAAAAATATTAAAATTTCTCTATATTTAAAGAAGGTAAAGAGCACACCAGGCACCTCACAACTGCATCGTTTGGTGTCTATTGGCAAGGCTAGCGAGGCTGAGAATATCACGTGACCATATCTTATCGCCTGCTTACGGTGGGCGCGTCCCAGGCCTTGTGCGCCGCGAGTTAAGGCGCAAGTTTTTGGGCTATTGTGCCGCCGTCACCACCGATCACCCTCCATCGCAACAACCCAGCTTCAACCGACAACAAACGACATCGTCAGCTTTTTCTCACAAAAAGTGTTGATCGCGCGGATACCCTGAATAACAAGGCGTAAGTACTTTACGGATGCGACAACTGGCTGGCCATGCAAAGTCCATGGCGATGCGATGATACTCGATTTGCCGACGATGCTTCCCCGGCTTTTCTGGCTTAGCACTACTCATCCCAAACATCTACAAAGCTTTCACGCATGCAGCTTTTGACTGGGAAAGCTTTTGCTTCACCAAACCATCATATCGCAGCCGCTGCCGTCTGTCTCAACCAAAATTCAAACCAGGACGAGTTTACTGACGAGTTTCTAGGATATACCACGAGCCGACAGCCCGATTTCCGACCACTTTTGACGTACGAATTTCTGCGCTCCATATCACGGGATAGCCATCCTTACAGAGCTTGGGGAAACCAAAAGATAACCACCCTTGTTTACGACGATACTTCACATGGCGGACACCAAGCCCGAGGCGGCCGTGGCATCCACAGCCACGGCCACAGCCACTGCGAATGCCGAGGCGGCCGAGAAGTCGTTTGATGTCAGCGGCGGCGGCAACGATGAGGAGGTTGACCAGGAAGAGATCTCGGCGATGAAGCGCCGCGTGGCCGAGATGGAGGAGGAGGCTGCCAAGCTGCGCGAGATGCAAAAGGACCTCGACCACCAGAGCCAAGAGCTCTCGGAGAACAAGGAGGACATTGATTCGCGGAGCATCTTTGTCGGCAATGTCGACTACTCGGCGTCGCCCGAGGAGATCCAGGCACACTTTCAGAGCTGCGGCTCCATCAACCGGGTGACGATTCTGCTGGACAAGTTCACCGGCCAACCAAAGGGGTAAGCACTCCAATAAGTACTTTCTCTCTCCATGTTTTGAGCTTTCTGCTAACCCAGTAGCTACGCATATGTCGAGTTTTCGGAGCCAAGCCTTGTCGCTCAGGCGCTCGTCCTGAACGAGAGTGTGTTCAAGGGCCGGAACATCAAAGTGGTTCCCAAGCGGACAAACATCCCGGGAATGAGCCGTGGTCGTGGCCGGGGATTTTTCCGGGGCGGCGGCCGTGGTTTCTACGGTGGTCGGGGCGGTTTCAACCCTCGTGGCGGCTACCGCGGCGGCTACCGTGGCCGCGGTCGGGGATACACGCCCTACTGAGGCCAGTTCTCCGTTCTCCCTGCCTGCTCAGATGGAGTAGGCCTGCCGATGGCCTTGTGTGATGCTATGATTGTTTCCCATGGTTTGTTTTATTGTACCGCCGATGTCTGATTTTTATCTCTTCGCGCTGCTTTTCGTCTCTTTTTTTCCCTTTTATTTCTTGCCGTTACTGCCCCTCTCAGTTCCATGTCTCTTATGATCGGCCTGAGTGATGTGGCATGTCCGGATTTGGACCCTGTTTTTGTTGTCTTTAAGGGAGCCCGAATAGAGGCTGAAAGATCTATTAAAGAAGTAAAAAAGGAGAAAAAATAAAGAAAACAAAACACAAGAGCTGGATGGCCAAAAAAGAAGAGACAAGAGAGTTGGACGCAAGACAAGAATCAAAAGCCAAAAAAAGGCGAGAAAAAAAGACTTCGAAGACAACTGACAGCATCCCGCCGGAAAAGGTGTGCATCGGGCTGGGCTGCCTGACAAACCTACGCGTACCTACGGAGTACAGAGTAGGGTGCGACCTCCCGTCGGCACTGAATGTCGGCACCTAGGTTTTGGGCAGTCAGTGACTACCCGTATGATGGCTGAATGATGCATGCTTTATGATAGATTCTGGCAGTGTTCATTTTTTGTTGCTGCCTTTTAGATGCCACATGTTGTACTTTCAAATGGCGGGCAGGCACGCGGATCGTACCTCGTATCCCGCTTGGAATGACGTCGTTGCGCTTTCCCGGGCACAGGGCTTGCAGATAACCTTTCTGTATGTGTGCATATTTTTGCGGGCAGGCTTCTCACCCTGCTACGCGCCGTTTTGGAAAAAAATTCAACTGCAATAAAGCCTCTTTCCTATTCAGTTCATGCTGAAGCCCATTACGGCCCCTAGTTGGACATTGTAGTCATACAATGGGGGAGGCGCGATCAATGCAGCCAATTCTCTTCCTGCCATGAATCCACATGCATGGCGCTCCTTCCCTCACACAGTGCTTGACTCTCCTAGCATTGCCATGCAGTGCACCTTCCCGATCCAGGTTTCCTGCCGGTTTCGTTCATCAAACTGCATCGCACCTTCCTGGGCATGTCGCTGAGAAATCTTCCTACTTTTTCGGGATTTGGAGGCCTGCCTCCTTTTTGATTTCTAAATAACCTTCTCAACCCTTCATCTCCCCCTTTTTTGCCAAAACAGCCCTAGTAATCTACCTATGCGACACCACTCCCACGCCCCCCTCACCACCCAACAGCCTGGTCAAAGATACGCCCTACTTGTAATCACATCTTTCATTCGTGCGCAGTCAGATCATAGCCGCCCTGTGCCGAATCTGGCAATTGCTGCTGTTGGCAAGAGAAAGCGACGATACCACGCTGCGTTTGTCAGCTTGCACAAGTCGATTGAATGTTGATACCCTTGTGCAGCATTCGTCCGTCTATTTTGAGCACTTCTACAGTGCCAGTGTGCTGCGCAGACACTGGCTTCGTGCCGACGATCCCACCGACTCTGCTGGTTCTCCCGCTCGATCCGCCTTATTATTGCTGTTGCCCAGGTTCTTTTTCGCCACTGCTAGGGGCTAGCGCTGCTTTGGCTGACAATCGCCGCGGCTGATCTTTTTTTCTCGGGCTCATTTGGCACTGTACACTTTTTGGCGCTGCTCCACGTGTGTATTTATCTTTATACAGCCGGCAGGCTGTGTACTTTACTTCTGGCGCCTTCTTTTGGGACCTTTCACAACGCTGACAATATTATATCACAGCATTTTTAAGCACTGTTTTGCAGTCTTCAGCACCATCTCCTCTCTGCCTTTCCAACACAGGCATAATCTTGAGCAAATCCCGTCCACAAGACCACGAGCTCACCAGCCCACTCACACTTCTTTTCTGCGCTGTGTCAGATAGGCATGGGAGTCAATAAAATTCGACGGTAGTCTGGAGACCCTCCTCCTGCACAAGCACAGCCTCCACGCTAGGTGCCGGGCGGCACCAGCCAAATCATGGTCTGTCCCCACTAGCCGACCACCGCCAAACGACTCAATAGAGGAAAGACCACTCCCGGCCGCCCCTCCGCCCGCTGTGTTTTCTGCGACAATTTTCCATTTCAAAGATACTTGTTCCCCCTGTTCGCCACTCTCCCTTGTCTCTCATACGACCTGTTACTCCCTACCCGTATCGTTTGTAGAGATACTCTCTCCTGTTCTCTTCTGGATCTCGAGTGTCATTTCGACTTCACCCCCCATCGCCAAGATTCTCGACCGGACTGTTTGTTTGTGTTCCGCCTGACGATAACCTCAATATTCGTCTCATCCCGCCACGTTCCTCAAAACAAACACCGCCCAAAAGCGGGGATTGGCTTACGCTGCCTTAGGGGCTTTGCCTTCTGCACTCCTGCTGTTGTGGCTGTTGTGCGGCCTCCCATCAGACTGCATCCCCCCATTTCTAATCGTCGGCTCGTCGACTGTTTTGTTTTGGCTCCGAGATTCATCACATCTTATCGTCGACAAGATCGTCTGATTCACGTATCCAATAACCAGCCGGGCTTGTCACACCTCCCCTTCCTTTTCCGGTTTCTGCCTCGGGCTCTATTGTACCGGTCGCTGCCGTCACGACTGCCCGGCGCCTCATTCACCAGTTGCCAGCTTTGCCGACTGCGGTGACTTCTTGAACGCATCTACGGGTCGCAGACTATTTGTATCTCAAGATGACGACTGGTCGTTCTGATGCAGGGCTGCCTGCGTACGTTTCCCGTTCTTATTGGCCTGCGATGCCCCGTTGAGATCTTTAAACTGACAGTTGTTTGTGTATAGGCAACCCAACCTTCGCGTTACAAGTATGCTCGCTGTCCACGCTTTTTCTTTCAGATGTTGACATATCTAACGCTATTTGCTTTTCCAGTCATCGCCGCTGATGGTCTTTATAAGCGCGACGTCTTCCGTGAGTTCCTGGATCATGAGTTTGCTTTCTTGAGTACAGCTTCGTGACAGCTAACACGACTCCTTCCCCCCCATCACAGGCTTCCCCGATCCCTTCGCCGTCGCCACTATCAATAGCGAACAAACCAAGACAACTGCTGTCTCAAAACGCACCCTGAACCCATACTGGAACGAGAGTTTTGACTTGTACGTTATCGGAAAGTTCGAAATGCACGGCCGCATTTTACGATGATCGTGGGTTTGCTGACAAATTTTGAAATTTAGTCGCGTGAATGAAGACAGCATTCTTGCTGTCCAGGTCTTTGACCAGCGCAAGTTCAAGAAGAAGGACCAGGGCTTTTTGGGTGTTATCAACATCCGCATCGGAGACTTTGACTTGCAACAGGATTCTGATGGTGAGTATTGGCTCTTTGCTGTTGATGTTTACGCTTCTCTCCCTCTCCGTCTCCTCATGATCTGACAGTGGAATCCCTAGGCCACATGGTCGCCCTCGACCTCAAAAAGTCAAATGATAACGTTGTCGTCCACGGAAAGCTGATCCTCAACCTCTCATCCGACCTCACGTCACCACCTCGCACGAACCAGGCAGCCGCACAGGCCTTGTCGCAACAGAGCCCTTCGGCGTCGTCGCTGTCAGTCCGTACTGCTGCGGGCGCATCACAGAGCTCTGCCGTGACCCCATCGGGCACAACGCGCACTGCCGACCGGCCAACATCGTCTGTGTCTGGCCAGAACACAGGGCCTAACAGTGGAAGCTCCAATCTTCCTATCCGTCCTGCTGGCAGTGGCAGCATGCTGAATGTGGGCAGCACATCGCCGACAGCGGCCCCTGCACAAGCCCCGGCATCACCGACGTCACCGCGTGCTTCTGCTGCACCTGCCAACAGCGCAGGGGCAAGTACGGCATTGGTACCCCAGTCCACAGCTGGCGGGGCGCACACACGGTCCACCAGCCAGCTGAGTCCCTTTGAAGATCATCTTGGCCGTCTCCCGGCCGGCTGGGAGCGTCGCGAAGATCACTTGGGCAGACAATACTACGTTGACCACAACACTCGGTCAACGAGCTGGACGCGCCCGACAGCTAATGGCACTGTGGACCGGACGAACCAGGAAGCCGCAACGCAGGTTGAGCGCCAGAGACACCAGAATCGCACACTGCCCGAAGATCGTACCGGCGCCAACTCACCGACTCTTCACCAGCAGCAACAGCAGCAGGCCGCGGCAACAGGTGCCACACCTACAGCGTCAAATGCTGCTAGCCCGACGATGATGCACACGGGGGCCACCAGCCCCGGAACTGGCGAACTTCCGCCCGGTTGGGAGCAGCGATTCACGCCGGAGGGCAGAGCGTACTTTGTGGACCACAACACTCGCACGACGACCTGGGTGGATCCCCGCCGGCAGCAGTACATTCGCATGTATGGCGGCCAGAACAACAGCAATGGCGTGATTCAGCAGCAGCCTGTGTCGCAACTTGGCCCGCTGCCGAGTGGCTGGGAGATGCGGCTGACCAACACGGCCCGTGTCTACTTTGTCGACCACAACACCAAGACGACGACCTGGGATGACCCGCGTCTGCCGTCGTCTCTGGACCAAAATGTGCCGCAGTACAAGCGGGACTTCCGCCGGAAGCTTATCTACTTCCGCTCGCAGCCTGCCATGCGCATATTGTCTGGCCAGAGCCACATGAAGGTGCGGCGCTCTCACATTTTCGAGGACTCGTTTGCCGAGATTACCCGCCAGTCGCCGAACGACCTGAAGAAACGGCTCATGATCAAGTTTGATGGCGAGGACGGTCTCGACTACGGCGGTCTGTCGCGCGAGTTCTTCTTCCTTCTTTCGCATGAGATGTTCAACCCCTTCTACTGCCTGTTTGAGTACTCGGCACACGACAACTACACGCTGCAGATCAACCCGCACTCGGGCATCAACCCCGAGCACCTCAACTACTTCCGGTTTATTGGTCGCGTGGTCGGCATGGCTATCTTCCATCGCCGCTTCCTTGATGCGTTCTTCATTGGTGCGCTGTACAAGATGCTCCTTGGAAAGCCGGTGTCGCTTGCCGACATGGAGGGCGTGGACGCGGATTTCCACCGCTCGTTACAGTGGATTCTCGACAATGACATCTCGGGCGGCATTCTGGAGCAGACGTTCTCCACGGAAGACGAGCGCTTTGGCGTTCTGACTGTGGAGGACCTGAAGCCCGGCGGCCGGGACATTGAGGTGGACAACGACAACAAGAAGGAGTATGTGGAGCTCATGGTTAAGTGGCGTATTGAGAAGCGCATCTCCGAGCAGTTCCAGGCGTTCCGGGAGGGCTTCAACGAGCTTATCCCGCAGGACCTGATCAATGTCTTTGACGAGCGCGAGCTGGAGCTGCTGATCGGTGGTATTGCGGAGATTGATGTCGACGACTGGAAGAAGCACACTGACTACCGCGGCTACACGGAGTCGGACGAGGTGATCCAGTTCTTCTGGCAGACGGTGCGGTCGTGGGACGGTGAGCAGAAGTCGCGCCTGCTGCAGTTCACAACGGGCACGTCGCGTATTCCAGTCAACGGCTTCAAGGATCTGCAGGGAAGTGATGGTCCTCGCCGGTTTACCATTGAAAAGGCTGGTGATATTGCCAACCTGCCAAAGGCGCACACATGGTATGTTCCTGTCTCTCTCTTTTTTTTTTTTTTACTTTTTTGTTTTTATTTTGGATGTTCCCAAAAAAAGACTAACATTTCTCATAGCTTCAACCGCCTGGATCTTCCTCCGTACAAGAACCTGGAGATGTTGCAGCACAAGATGACGATTGCAGTGGAGGAGACTATGGGCTTTGGCCAAGAATGATTGAACTACTGTTGCCTTTCCTGTCTTTTCTTTGTCTCTTCTTTTGTTGTTTCGCATTTTACTTATCTTGGGTTTGTTCATATGCAGCTCGTTCTTTCCTTTCCTTTCTGTGTTGTTATTTGTTAGCTCCCATCGTTTTTGAGAGGTATTACTCATTCATTCTATGTTTTTATGTATATTGCCACCACGCTCTTTATATTCCTGTTTATGCTTCACCTGCATAGGGTAGGTGGCTACCTAAGTGTGTATTTTTTAGGTATCCAGTCGAGACACCGGATGATGAACCATGCAGACTAAAAGAATAGTTAGTCACTTTTACTTTATTTTTGTATGTCCAGAGACTCTCAAGATGTATGCAGAGATTGATGCACATCAAGATGAGACTGCTCTGTATATATCAAGTATATGTACAATGCGATGCAGGCACGGAAAGAAGCGGCATGAAGACAAAACAACTTTGACGCAAGAAAAAAAAATCAATGTTGCAATGGGAATGCATATGAGCACCAGGGGGGAAAAATGAAAAGAAACAAAAGAAACAACCTCGAGTAGCTCGACGAAGAGCATGCAGACAATAAACCCTCCTCCACCAATATGTCTTGGACCATCTTGAACAAGACCGCCACACCCATCGCCCTCCGAAAGCCTCAGAGGGCCCCTGGGGGGAAAACACACACCACCACTTATATCCACATCACGCAAAGCAAAGCCGGCAGGGCCAGCAGTTTACTTGCGGTACCACATGCGGGTGATCTTGGTCTTACGCTGCTTGCGCATCAGCTGGAAGACGCCGTACATGAGAGCCTCGCTGGTGGGCGGGCAGCCGGGAACGTAGACATCGACGGGGACGACACGGTCGCAGCCACGGACGACAGAGTAGCTGTAGTGGTAGTAGCCACCGCCGTTGGCGCAGGAGCCCATGCTGATGACCCAGCGCGGCTCGGGCATCTGGTCGTAGACCTGGCGCAGAGCAGGGGCCATCTTGTTGGTCAGGGTGCCGGCGACAATCATGACGTCGGACTGACGAGGCGAGGCACGGAAAATGATACCGAAGCGGTCCTGGTCGTAGCGAGGGGTGGAGAGGTGCATCATCTCAATAGCGCAGCAGGCGAGACCAAAGGTCATGGGCCAAAAGGACGACTGGCGGCCCCAGTTGGCAATGATGTCGAGCGTGGTCAGCGCATACTGGACGAGGCCCTTGGTGCCCTCCTGGCTGGGCAGGGGCACCTCTCGCCGGGCAAGGCCGGTGGACGACGAAGGGTGAGCGACGGCCGAGGCGTTGTTCTGGCGGGCCGATGACGACAGGGGGGCGAAGGACGAGGGGACGGCGGAGAGGACCGGGGCGGCGCGGAAGGGGACCAGTGCGGTCTGTCTGGGAACAAGCGATGCAGCAGGGGCTGAATTGGTTGGAGAAGAAGTTAGCAATGTTAAGATGGCGATGTAGTATAAAAAAGAAGAAAAAAAAAAAGAACAAAAGAAAATTGAGGGTGCGATGCACGCGTCGAGATTTCCCGAAAGAACATACCACGCAGGAGGGCGGTAGCCCTTGTCCGCAGAGAGGAAGACATGGTTGTGAATGTGTTGAAAAAGAAAAGAGAAGGAAAAGGCTGTTAGCCGGTCACGGCGTAAGAGGGCGTCGTGCAGTCGTGCAGTCGTGTCGAGGTTTTGTGTTTTGATATGAGAAGGGGGGTGTGGAAGGAATCACGCCCGCAGCTGTCTTTCGCAAGTCGGATCGCGTAGCCGTCAATCAAGAGGCCACAAATGACGCGTCTGTCTTTATAAACGAGCAGTAGAGGAAAAGAGTCGCCGGGTGGTTCAGTGATGCAACCGTGGCAGCCGTCCGGGAGAGGGGGATATCGAGATGGTGGTTGGCCGTGGGTGTGGTGATCAAATCGCCTCTGCCAGATGCTCGGAAAAAAAGCTATCCGTCGGCCGCGCCAAACTGGCTGCTGCGGGCTTTTGACACTGGCGGCGTTGGTCAGAAAAAGACAGCCGATGATTGGTGGTAATGGGTCAAAGTGGAGAAACCCGCCTCAAAAGCCACCCCGAAAGGAGCATATCGCATTGATGAATATTGACGATTGGGCAGAACGGAGCCATAAAGGTTAACGAGATAGCACATGTGAGTGACGATGAAAAAGAACCATTGAAATTATAAACAAACGAAAATAAAAAAGAGCACTGTTCTGTACGAAGAAAGTATACAACACGCTCCCTTCCCAAAGCGCGCCGTTGCATGATGCCGTATAATATAATACATGCTCTCCCTCCATGAGAGCTGTTCTATCCGTTCGGCCTGTGGTCCTCCCTTCTAAAGAAAGCAAAAAATATCATGTCCCCCCCGGTCTTTTTTGGTCTGATTTTTGTTTTGTTACACCTGGTGCTTGTACCGCTCTTGCAGCAGCTCAGGAACGCTCTTCTTCATGCGCTCCTCGTCGACGCCAGCATACCGCTGCTGCAGCGCCAGCTCGACATCACTCATCTTGCCCTCGTTGGCCTTGGGCTTGTCGGCCTTGGCCGGGGCAGCCGCCTTGGCCTTTTTGGCGACAGGAGCAGCTGGCGAAGAAGCAGAAGAAGCAGGAGATGGGGACGAGGAGGCAGCGACGGAAGCGGCAGCTACTGATGCGGCGGCGAGAGCGGTCGTGCGGGGAGTGTGTGCTGCAGCCTCGGCGGCGGCAGCCTTGGCAGCTTCATCGCCAAACGCCTGGGTCCAGAGCTGGCCGGCACGGGTCTCGGCGTTTTCGCGCACAGCATCCCAGTCGGTGGTCTGCAGAGTGCGCACGGCGCCCTCAATCTCCGTGTTCCAGCGGACCTTGAGGCCGTCGATAAAGGACGTGGCCGACCACGAGTCCTCGCGCACAGGGACCTGCGTCTTGGTCGGGTAGTAGAACTCCTGTGCGGCGGCGGCGGCAGAGACGTCCGAGTGAGGAGCCTCGCCGGACGCGGACAGGCGGGCGACCGAGAGCGGGTCGGCGATGGCCAATGCTTGCAGAACGCTCGTGTTGGCGCGCAGAATATCGCTCTGCCGTGCGCGTTGGCGTTGGTGTGCGCGGACCGACAGGTAAGCCAGCGAAAGCGTCAGCGTGACGCCGCCAGTCTAATTTTGACGTTAGCAAAAAGAAGGTTGAAAATTGTTCGCGTCGAGAGCGTGAGGTACCATATCCGTACAAATCCTGTGGTGAAACCCATGATTGGGGATTTTGGTGGGATTTTCTTTTTTTTTATGAAGCACCAGCAAATTCGTGCTCGCCCGGCTTTGCTGAGGAGGAGGTGTATATCCGTTTCGCCGTGCTCAGATGAATAATAGAGAGGCGAATTGAGCTTTTCGGAAACACGTCGCCGTTGCCGTGGTCGCCGCAGTCGCCGTCGGCAGTCGATATCGGGCGTCTTCGGCAAGCTTCGCGGCTCGGGAGATTTTGGTTGATTTCGGTGATGCTAGAGAGAGTTCAGTAGCGCTGCTAGAGCACTGCAGCGCGGAAGGACCCACTTTAACCACTTTTCGCGCCAAACTTAGTGCACGTGACTGCACAAAAAAGTCGAGATGGAGAGAACTATCACCACTTTTTGACGACATTGGACGACACCATCCTGGTCTTCTCTCACGCCCTTTCGGATATCCACCAACACACACGAAAATGGCCGGCGGTCTGGTCAAGTACCGGCATCTGAGCCGCTCGTCGGCGCACCGGCAGGCACTTCTGCGCAACATGGTGACGTCGCTGGTCAAGAACGAGACG
Source organism: Intubia oerlemansii (assembly GCA_020002355.1). Taxonomy (NCBI): domain Eukaryota; kingdom Fungi; phylum Ascomycota; class Sordariomycetes; order Ophiostomatales; family Ophiostomataceae; genus Intubia; species Intubia oerlemansii. Next base: position 41,464 of record JAGKRZ010000120.1, on the reverse strand, counting down.
ATTCACACGACATGGCACAAGGCCAAGGAGGCACAGCGGCTGGCCGAGAAGCTGATTACGCTGGCCAAGCGCGACAATGCCGAGACCCGGCGCAAGGCTCAGGCGATTCTCTACGTGAGTGGAGGTGGCCGCTGTGGTTGGGGTTTTCCGTCTGAAGATTATAAACGGTCTACTAACAAGAGCTACTAGACCCCTCATCTTTTGATGCCCAAGCTCTTCGGCACACTCAAGGAGCGGTATGCCGACCGTCCTGGCGGATACACGCGCGTTCTGCGGACAGAACCCAAGAAGAATGACCAGGCGGCGTCGGCAGTGCTCGAGTTTGTGGACGGACCCAAGGATCTGCGGTTTGCACTGACGGCGGCGGCTGTGGCTCGCGATCGGGATCTGGACCGGGAGCACTCTGAGATTACGCAGCGCAACCGCAAAAAGGTGACGCAGTTCCGCGCAGACGGCGAGGCAGAGTTCGAGGCCATGGTGGACGCGACGCGGCGGCTGCAGCTGGACAAGGCGGGCATGCAGATGGCGGACCTCAACCCGATTGTCATGCAGCGCGGCAACACGGAGAAGTCGGTGCGGACGGCCAAGCCGCTGCACGACTACTGGCAGCAGAGTGCAGGCGGCAGCAGTGGTGGCAGCAGCAGCAGCAATGGCGTCGCATCATCACCCAAGTCATTGTCTGACGCCATTGGCGAGCCATCAGCACAATAAAGTACATACATATATCCAAAGGAAGGGAAACCTTTTGCGTATTCTAGAAAGCAAAGATAAAAACAAAAAGAACGACCGCTCATGAAGCATTTGAAAAATGATCCAAAATTGATCCAAACATGGAAATCTATTGTACAATATCAAGAAAGTTTTATAACACAGCATGCCAAAAATATCACACACCGACAACAATACAAGACACTCAGTATCCCCTATCTTCCTCAAAGACAAAGGTGTCACTGCGCTCGCGAAGCATGCGGCCAACACGCTGAGTGCCGACAATGCGCTCGAGTCTGAAAGCATCGTACGGCGAGAAGATGGCGCGGACGGTGCCGGACTGGCCGGGCGGGATGACGCCGCTGCGCTGGCTGCGGGAGAGGTAGCCGCCGACCATCTCGGTGTAGAAGATGGGGTTCTCGGGCAAGGCGTAGAGGACGACAGTGCGCACGCCACTGATCTGCTGGCGACGGAAGTGGTGGGCACGTTCGGTGTAGAGCAGGACGCGGTGGCGGCCGGTCAGAAAGTAGGACATGGCGCGCGAGGCCTCGGGCACCGAGGCGTACTCGGAGACGGCACCAAAACTGACGTTGCTGGCCGCCATGGACGTGGCGAACCAGTTTCGGACACGCACAAAGTCGAGGTACGAGGGGATGAAGACGAGCACACCAGACGAGGCAGACGACGACGACATGCCGCCGGCACGGCCGACGATGGTGGGCACGACGGCCTTGACAAAGTAGTCGAAGCGGGCATCAGGCTCGGCATCGACAGAGGGCACGGCAAAGCGCGAAAAGGTCTGGCGCAGGCCGCTGACACCGAGACGACCGACGACGCCCGTGTACTGCTTGGGCTGGATGCGCACGCGGCCGGCCCAGTTGGTGCAGAAGCGGCGGAAGAGCTCGGCCAGGGCCGGGGTGTGGAAGGCAGAGAGCACGACGGTCTGGCGGTAGAAGCGCGCCTGGTCGTCGAGGTACCAGCTGCGCAGACGCGAGATGTCGTAGTCGGAGTGCTCGCGCGGCAGCTTGTTGAGGTGCTGGAAGATGTGCTCGACGTGCTCCCAGTTCTGCATGAGGATGGCGTCCGCCTGGTCCATGAGCACGAGCTCGATCGAGCTGAGAAAGTCGTAGTCGGCCTGCGGCTTGCTGCCAATCTTCTTGCCGTTGACCGTCTTGGCCGGCACGCCGCCCTCTTCCGAGCCCATGGCCATGCGCAGGCCCAGCGGGCTGGCCAGGATGATGTCGGCGTTGTAGAACTGCGCAAAGTACTTGACCGTCTTGCGCGTGAACTTGAGGCCCAAACGGAACATGTCGTCGTCGTTGCCGTCAAACAGGTCCTTGAAGTCCGCCGGCCGGTCCTCGGGCACCGTTGCCTCCTTGTCCACGTATGCCTCCTCGAACCGCTTGCGGTTCTCCTGCGTTTCGGGCTTGCACACGGCGCAGATGGCCTCGACCATGCGCGCGCAAGACTGCCGCGTCGGGAGGAGAATCAGAACCTTGGGGCGAGTGTAGCCCTGGTCGCGCAGGTTGTCATTGTCGCCACCGTCTTCGTCCATGTCCATGTCCACATCATCCACGACGGCTGCCTTTTGTCCTCCCTTGCCATTCTTCTTGTTCTTTTCGTTTTTCTCGCTCTTCTCGTCCTTCTTTCCAGCGGCAGCCTCCCTCTTCCGCGCCTCTCTCGCCAGCAGCTCATTGTTCTTCAACACCCGGTCGCGGGTTTTGAAAATATGATTGACAGCGTGCAGACTCGCCAGCCGGCGCAGCGCGTCGCCATTGTCGGGCGTCCGCTCGCAGTACAGCGTGTCGTAATAGTTGAAGAGCAACGGTGCAACCGTCTGCTGCGCCTCGGTGAAGGGCTTGGTGTTGATGTCGGCCAGCCGCTTCTTCAGCTTGGCCTGCTGCGGCCCCGTCATGGCCGCCGGCGCTGCAAACTCGGCTGTCCCCGGCACCGTGTAGACGAGTCGTGAGCCCACTGAGCTGCCCTTTTCTGTCGCAAAGTCGTCCTCCTTGATCGCCGCCACTCTCACGGCCACGTCTTTGATGTCAGGTACCGAAAAGTGTGCCTCAAAGGGGTCTGTCGTATCGCCCTGTTCGTCGTCGTCGTCTGCAACGGCTCCAAGCTCGGCTTCTTCATCGTCGTCGTCGTCGTCCTCATCTTCTTCATCACGATCGACATCGGCTTCCTCTTCGAGAGCATCTGCATCTTCAGAAACTCCATCGTCATCCTCATCCTCCTCGTCCTCATCCTCGTCCTCGTCCTCTTCGTCCTCCTCAACTGGCTGAGCCTCCTCATGATCAATCTTTCTTCTCTTCGCGGCAGGTGCAGACGACCGGCTCTCAAAGCTCTTCATGAGAGACAGATAGGCCTCTTTCCGCTTCGCTGCCTTCTCAGCCTCCTCGTCAGCCTCGTCGCTCTCCAAAGCATCCTCCTCCTCGCTCTCTTCCGGCACCTCTTCCTCATCCGGTCTGTTTTTGTTAGCGAAAATGTTCTGATTGGCAATCCGCACGCTCTCTCAGGACATACTCTTCCACTTCCATCAGCCGGGAACTGTCAAACCGCTGGCTTGGTCCCCGTCCTCTTCCACGGCCACGGCCTCTTCCGCGAAATGCGCCGCGGCCACCTCCGCGTCCACGGCCACGCATACCGCCTCGCGGACCGCCTCGTGAGCCTCCACGGCCTCGAAAGTTTCCGCCGGGCGCCATTTTAAAGCGATAATGTGACTGGTGATATGCCGAAACGAGTCGCAATCGTTTCCGCACAATGGCTGTCGCCGCAGAGAATTTGCTTTGCGCGAGCTTCTTGGAAAATAAAGTGGAGACAACCGAAAGATCGTCGGCTACACGTGACCTCATGTACCTCTGTACATAAATTGGGAGCTGAGCTACTTACGATATTTTGCGCCACGCACAGCCACACAATAGCTATCGCTCTATCTTAGCGCGCACATAACCCCCCACTCCCTTGCGAATGCCCTCGAAATATTCTGCAGGCCTGCATCGATTTTCCAACATCGTCTGTCCAAAAGCGGCCCTACAGCCAGATTCAGGGACTTTGGCCACCGTCTCTCCGCGCCCCCCCTCATTCCCGTTTCGACGTTCCCGTGTACGATTGTCGACTGACTTTCCACCGACGCTAAACCGCCGACCTTTTCTTTTTTTGCTATTGTTTACGACGACCTTTTTTTTATCGACCGATTCCCCTCTTCGATATTTACGTCTCCAAAAAAAAGCTTCGACCAAAAAAAAACCCCTCCACCGTCGTTTTCGACCATCCAAACCGCCATCATGGCTGCTACTCAAACGGAGCAGTTCCTGCACCTCGCTCGGCCTGTTGTGCCTGCGGCGACTGCCAGCTTTGGCGGCATCGTTGCTCCCATCACTGTCAACATTCAGCCTCAGGTGCGCTTCAAAATGGAGAGAGAGAGAGAGGGAGAATGAAGCTGTCGCATTTTTTAAGACCCCAGCATCCCTAACATATTTGTTTCTTGCTCTTTCATTAGGCTATCGTTTCTATTCTCGACCATGCTACTCGCCGCGAGACCTCGTCGACCCAGTCGACCCGTGTGATCGGCGCCCTTGTTGGTGTCCGTTCGGAGGACGGCCTCGAGGCTGAGGTCCGCTCGTGCTTTGCCATCCCCCACACCGAGACCGACGACCAGGTCGAGGTCGACGTTGAGTACCAGAAGAACATGCTCGCCCTCACGCTCAAGGCGTCGCCGCGCGAGTCGCTGCTCGGCTGGTACACCACCTCGCACGAGCTCAACTCCTTCTCCGCCCTCATCCAGAACTTCTTCGCCGCCCCCGAGACCGGCACTTTCCCCCACCCCGCCATCCACCTGACCATCGGCACCGAGGCTGGCCGCTCCATCGAGACCCGCTGCTACGTCTCGTCGCCCGTGGCCGCCAGCGCCGACCGCGCTGCCGACTCGTGCTTCTTCGTCGAGGTGCCCCACCGCATGCTCTACGGCGATGCTGACCGCGCCGCTCTCGAGGCCGTGGCCGCCGCTGCCGCGCCCGAGAACCTCGACGCCCGGTCGGCGCCCGTCGTTACCGACGTCGAGGGCCTGGCCCGCAGCATCGAGCAGACGCTCGCCCTGCTCGAGCGCACGTCCGACTTTGTCGGCCAGGTGCTCGACGAGGAGAGCGAGCCCAACCACGCCCTGGGCCAGTACCTGATGAACGCTCTGTCGCTGGCGCCAAAGGTCGACAATGCCAGCATCGAGCGCGACTTTAACAACCACATCCAGGACGTCCTCATGGTCTCCTACCTGACCAACACCATCCGCACCCAGATCGACCTCTCGCAGCGTCTGGCCACGTCCACTCTCAACCTCGATAAGGACGACAAGAAGGACGGTGCCGCCGGTGGCAGCGGTGCCAATGGCGAGGAGGGCGGCCGGACAGAGCGCGGCGGCCGTGGTGGCCGTGGCGGCCGTGGTGGTCGCGGTGGTGGCCGTGGTGGCAACCAGCCCCGCGAGCCCCGTGAGCCAAGAGAGCCGAGGGAGCCCCGTGAGCCAACAGAGTAATTTGGAGCGGCGTTGGCAAAACAAAAAGAATAATGAAAAAAATAAATACGAAAAGGTCTTGGGATGCTTAAAAAGTTGGCAGCTTTGCCACCACTGATAGACGGAGGATGGAAAGCATAAAACAAAAAAAAAGCAACTCTCGGATACAGGACACCAAAGAGGAAGAAGGGTGGTGAAAAAAAAGGGACACCTAGGTTACGGATATGGTGCTCTATTTTTTTTTTTCTTTTTCTATGGACGTTGATATGGTTATTTGGCATTTTTTTTCTTGCTATTTGGTTTTTATTTCTTTTTTGTGTTTTGTTCAAAGATTTTTCTTTTTTTTTTCTCTGCACGGGGTTGTGGCATCTGAAGAAAAAAACAAAAGGGAAACGGGGAGTTTCTTTACATTTTTACGATATGACACCACCACAAAAAACATTGGAAACATTACAAACTTTTTGGTCCATGAAGGGCAGACGTGCTTCTAGGTATCACGGGTTTCTGCCAGGTACCTTGATAAGATGGACACTTCCTATGAGTGATGACATATTAAAATTCCCTAACACTACCTAAAAACACCACGCGAGGAATAAACCAGATAAAAACGAAAACTCCATGATGCTGTCCGTTTTTACCATGACGCCATTTTTATGTATTTTTCCATGGCCGCACCGCCCTCGATTCAGCACATTTGGCTCAGACAAAAATACATGGAAGAAGAAAAAAAGATTAATGTTGTCGTAGAAGAATGTACAACGGGATGTACACAGCGATATGTTTTTATGAGACGTCATTGCCCCAACCTCACGAAGTCGTCGGCTTTTGGGGCAGCGTCGCAGGGTTCCCATAATGTGGAAGGCTGCCATAGGGCTGGCCAGGACCCTTGTTGCCGGCATTGTTGTTTCCGTTGGTGTTGTTGTTGCTGCTGCTGCTACTACCACCTTGTTGGAGACCAGTCGTGCTACCGTTCGTCTTCTTGGGGCCCTGGGGTGCATTGCTGGGCGCAGCATTGGCTGAAGTCGCCTTGAGAGGTGCCGCTTGACTTGCTGGTCCACGCGGCGGGCCATTGTACGGTCCATTCGACGACGGGGCACTCGACGCACCGCCGGGAGGACCATGGCTGTAGCGGCCGTGGCCATTTTGGCCATTGTGACCACCATACGGGGGTTCGTGGTACCGAGGACCCACGGGGTATCCCGACGACGACCCCGACGAGGCCTGACGCGTCATACCGTAGCCAGACACATTGCTACCATTGTAAGGCGACGGGGGAAGGCCGGGTTGCTGCTGCTGCTGGTAGCTGCCACCAGGGCTGGCAGCGCCACTGTAGGGCATGCCTTGCATAGGACTCATATGGCCACTGCTCCCACTACCGCCGTTCATTCCATACGGCGGCACCTGACCGCCGCCCATGGGAGGAATAGGCACAGAAGGGCCTGTTCCGGGAACAAACGACTGGGTCTTTGGGTTGAACCCGTGCCGGCTGTAGCTGCCAGGGATCGGATGCTGGCTCTTGGGGTCTGCTGGGTTAAAGTTGGGCGGCAGCTGGCCAAAGGGATACGTGGGTCCCTGCGGCGGTGAAGGACCGCTTGTCTGTGCATGTCCGTGGTAAGGGCCCTGTGGTCCCTGAGGAACCTGAGGAACCTGTGGCACTTGGGCAGTAGCCCGGGCCTGTGAGGGAGAGTAGAGAGGGGTGTTTGTGTAGGGTGAGCCAGGCTGCTGGAGCTGCTGCTGCTGTGTCTGTGGCGTAGGCTGCTGGGCCTGCTGGGCCTGCTGCGGCGTAGGCACGACATGTGCCGCCTGCCAGTGCTGTGGAGGACCGCCGTGAAGACCCATAGTCGATGCCTGTCCAGCAGGCGAGTAAGGAGGGTATGAAGGGCCGCCAGCCTTGCCCGGATGGCGGTGGTTGCCAGGCTGGTACATGGAGGCCGGGCCGCCCATGCCGTGCATGGGTGCAGGGCCGTAAGCCATGGGCGGCTGCATTGGACCGCCGTACTGCTGCGGATGCTGCATAGGGCCGCCCTGCGGCGGGCGCATCATGGGCGACGGCATGCCAGCGCTATTGTAGCCCATGCTACCCATATTGCCCATGTTGGCCATGTTGACCATGTTGGGCATGTTGGGCATATTCGGCATGCCTGTCATGTTCTGCATGTTCTGCATTCCGGCCATGGACATGCCGCCGTTGTTGACAAACTGTGGCGGAACCCAGGTGGCTTCGTGCGTGTTTTGGAAAAGAGGTTTGTACGTTGACCGAGTTTCGAAGCTCTCCGAGTCGTCTCGCCGCTGCTTGGCTGGCTTGCTCTTTTTGAGGCTGGTTTTCTCCCTGCCAGAGACGGAGCTGGCGCGCGAGACACCTGTGCCGTCGTCGTTTTCTAATGGGTGGCAGATTAGCAGTGAACAAAGTAAAAATTGCACGTTCACAAGGAAAAAAAAAGTACTAACCAGACGTAGGCACTTCGGCGGTCATGTTAAAGATGCGTTCACGGGCCTTGATGTAGGCTTCTTCACGCTCCTCTCGAGACATCCTGGCGGTTAGCGTGATGCACGGTCTTTGTGGCAAACGAGTAACGAGCGTGAGTGTGCATACTTCTCTTTGGCTGGTGGTGCCTTGTCCTTGGCATCGCTATCCGCCTCGGACGCAGGCTTGGAAGGCACGGCGCTGGCCGGAAATTCGCTCTCTTCACCGCGGCGCATAATCTTCTTGGGCTGGATAACAGGCGGCGGTGTGCCACCATTGGTACCATAGGCGGGCATGAAGCTGGCGAGAGGTTTGGGGACGCGACAGAAAGGCGTCCGGTATATGCGGACGGCTCCAATGACGGCTTCGGAGGAATGGGTCATGCGGTAGTAGTCGGCGAGTTTGTGGGTAAGCATACGGCAGTAAGAGTTGCTGGGAGGAAGGTCCATGAACGGTTCCCTGAAAACGTTAGACATGAAAGGAGAAATGGACGTCCGTGTGACCTACTTTGAGTTCTGGACAAAGTTGACCACCTCGCTCTCGAGGCGGAGGAGGAAGAGACGGTCCTTCTGGCTCTGCATGGCATCGAGGAGCTTCTCGTCGGGGTGCTGGGTGTTCAGAGCATCGGGGGCAGCAGCACTGGTGGCCAGCTGCACACGGGCTTCAGTGACGGGCTGCGGCTGCTTGTCCGAGGGACTGCTGCTGTGTGGCGTGACGGCACCGGACACGGGCGCTTCGGGGTTTGTCAGCTGGACGATGCGTGGCGGCATGTCGCCAATCTGGATGCGCTGGATGCGCGGCGCGAGATCGGAGCCCAGACGGGAGCTGAGGACGTGGGAGCCGCGGACGGAGAGGGTGTCGTCCTCGTCGGCCGCTGCCATGACGCTGGCGCTGTCATCTGGCCGCAGCGACTCCTTCTCGTCGAGGGCATTGAATGTGGTGCCCGACGTGATGCTCTTGCCATCGAGACTGGGCGGCTTTGTGCCCAGTTCCGAGCTGGAGTCTGCCTTTGCCGGAGCCGCGTCTTCAGACGAGGTGGGCGTTGCGCTGTCCGTGCTGTCGGAGCCTGCGGCATCGGGTGCGGCAGCTGTGTTGCTGGTCTTTCCCTCGGGTGTCTCTGGCGTCTCGGGGGCCTGTGATGGCTGTGATGGCGGGTGTGTCTCGGAGGTCTCTGCTTTGGAGATGCTGTTGTCTGCCGTCGAAGCAGCAGTCTGGACAGTTTGGACAGTCGGCTTGGGTACGTCTACCCGTGGCTTGTTGTTGTTGGAAGCATCCTTTTTTGGTGTCGATGCCACCACCTAAAATGTCAGTCTCGTCTCCTTTCATCTCATTCATCTGCTCCGTCTCATTCGTCGTCTCTGCCCTCCCTCTCTTACCTTGGCAAACGACATCTTTCCGGTCTCGGCCGCCATGGTATCTTGTTTTTGTATCGTGTATCTTCTGGTCGTGTCTTTGATGATGGTCCTACTCTGTCGGCCTCAACAAACGATGAGCCCGGTCGCAGAAGCCAGATGATAGCGACCGAGTCGAAAACAAGACGATGTGGAAGAACAAAAAAAAAAGGCAGCACGCAGCTCAGGAAATAAAAGTCACAAACGCAGCCGGGATGGGGGACCGCGTGCCGGAGGTCATTGTATGTAAGGCGAGAATAGCGGATGAAGAGGGTGAAGCGACAAGGACGGGAAGCAGCAAAATAAAAATGGTTTGGACCTGATGGAAGCTTTGTATGTTCTTTGCTGAATCTCTCGCGATAGTTGTCGAAATAAAAACGCAAGGGTTATAAAGCAGAGGCCATATCCCCCCGACGACAGATGGTGGCGATGGTCAGACCCCAGCGGGTGACGGGCAGCAGATGGCAAGCTGCGATGGGCCAAGCAGCACGAGGCAATGTGGCGGCTGTCTTGATGTCGAATATTTGACAGGAGGGGTCGAAGTTGAGCAAAATGATGGCAAACTGCGCTAGGTGGAGCTGCTGCAAACAGAAGGATGGCTTGCAGGCTGAGATGGGGAGAGGGGGATGGGGTACTGCAGCGAGGCGTCGGCAGTGGTGATGAATGTGGCTGAGAAAGACGAGGGGTACGAGGATAAGAAGAGCGGCGGGCGATCGGGCGGGCGTGAGGAAGAGAGGAAGCAGCAGCTGGCACTGAACTGTGATCGGTGATGGATTTCGGTGGATTTACTAGTTATTCGACGCTCTATTTTTTCGTGGAGGATGGTAGGCCAGTGGAAGGGTTATTAGGTAGGTGCGCTAGTACGGAACCAGCAGGGGCCAGACGGGGCTGACGGGGCTGGCGAATGGCTGTCCGCACGCTATATCTTCCGTCACAGGGAGATGTTAGCACTGCAATTGGCTAACGGTGAGACTTCAGAGTTCGTGAGATGGAAATACGGAGTAGGAGCCAGTAACAAGCCCCGTTAGCGTGCAATGCAAACGTATCGCTATAAACGGAACCGTTTACTTTCAATTACACGTGACCTACGCGTGCACAACGTACCCACTTTTGTGACATCGCGATATAAGATACAAAGTGAAGCAACGTCCATCAAAACCAACACCCAATGAACTTTCAACTTGCATCGCCATCTACCATTCCAACATGTATGCCCGACGCGGACCGCCAAAGAGCACACCGAGCAATGTGCTCTGCCAGAAATGCTTGAAACGAGATATGTCTTTCCTCCCTCTTGACTTGCGCCTGCGTTCTTTTGCGCATGTTTTTCGTTGTCTTTTTGACTTTGAAGTCCATTTTTTTTTATCCTTTTCCTTGCTCGATCCAAGCCCTGATATCTGTCTAACAACTTCTACGCCACTACTCGTATGAGTGCAAGGTTGCGGTACAGGATCGGCCCTACAAGGCGCGGCCATCGCGGTCGCAGCAGCTGCGCAACCCCAAGCTTGCGCCCAAGCTGCACAAGGAGACGTTTAATCCTCTTCAGTTGACGTACGACACAGACCTACCCAGACTCTTGAGATTCCTGTCAGGGCCATATTTGCTGACCATGTAGGGAGGGAGTGGCTGATGGCGAGCTAGCCAAGCGCGAGGCCGAACGGAAAAAGGCTCGTCGCCACAACAGCAGCAACAGCGAGAGCGAGAGAGAAGGACGTTCTTCTCGGCGGAAGGAGAAGTCGTCGCGGAGGAGGCGATCGCCGAGCTATTCGTCCGATGAGCGGTCAGGGAGATCTGTGTCGAGGTCAGTGTCGAGATCGGACTCACGGTCCATCTCGCGGTCGCGGTCGCCGTCGGGGTCGCGCTCTCGCTCTCGTTCAGAGTCAAGATCACGGTCTCGATCGCGATCGCATTCGCCAGACAATGGCGACAACAACAACAACAGAAACAGCCGTGCAAGACGGCGTGTGTCTCCTGTGGCCCAGTCACCACCACCTGCACGCTCTCCTGCCCGCGACCGGTCCTTGTCTCCGATCCGACGTGTTGGTGCTCCTTCTCACCAGGATCGCATGAAGTCGTCCGACTTTTTCGGCGAGTCGAGCCGAGCAACTAATGAGGACAAGGAGGACCATGACAGCAGGAAAGACGACCGCCGTCGACAGTACCGGCAGCGTGACGACAGACGTGACGACAGGCATCGGTCCAGGGAAGATTCTGGCGCCCGCAGTCCGAGTCCGTTCAGTAAACGTGTGGCCATGGGCCGAGGGCAGAGATGAAGAATGTTGGGTATCTGAATGCATTGGTAAATATCAAAAGTACGAGCCATGTAATGAAAGATGAAAAAATGAAAAAAAAGGCCCAATTCGTTCCCATGATAAAACGCCATTGTGATAATAAAAAACACTCCCGCCTTTTTGTTCTCTACTCCATCTCTTCCAACTCGCGCTCTTTGCGCTCTTCTTCCTCGTCTTCTTGCTGGCGTATCCGCAGACTCTCGACAAGAGCTGCTCCGTCCATGGGCCCTTGTTCTGTTGACGAGCTGCCTCCTACTTCTCCCTCCTTTTCCTTGCCGCCGCCCAGCCGCTCTCGCAGCAGCCTTGCAATGGCATTGTCGGTGCGCGCGTTGAGCGGCTCGAGGCGTTTGTTGAGCTCCCGCTTCAAGTCCCAGTTGGGCTTCTTGGGCTGCAGCTTGAACAGGTCGACCGGCTTGTCGGACGGGTCCTGCGCCTCTTCCTCGTCCTCCACCTCTTCCTGCAGCTTGGCGGCCCGGGCTTCCAGAGTGCTGTCGCCGGCGGCCAAGTTGGGCTGCGTCTCGAAACCGAGCTTGGCGCCGCGCGTCTCTGGGTCGTAGTTGCGCCCCGACAGGTGAAGTCGCGCCACATCAGGCTCGTCGTCATTGTTCTCCTTGTCATTCTTGTCGTCTGCTGCAATGGCTGGAGATGCACGATCAGACTCGGGGGCCACCACTTCGTCGTCGGGCTGCTTGCGCTTGATCTGCCGCAGTCGGGCGAGGCGCGCCTTGCGGTCGTCAGCCGCCGCGCTCAGTGTCGTATGCGAGGACATGGTATATGCGTGTGGAGGGGGTATACACTCAGAGAGCTTTGTGCGATGCAATGCCGCGAGAATGGATAAAAAGGGCTGGTTGTAGAGTCGCCTCGTCGCGTTGACGTTAAGAAAGTTTTAGTGCCGCGCTCAGAGGTACCATATCATACAGTTTTTGGTGGAGTGTACTTTGACCGTGTCTTTGCGCGCTTCCACAAAAAGCAGTTTTCTTGGCACGTGATCATCACTGGCGCAAAATCCAACGTCCAACAACATCCAAAACGTCAAATCCAACAAAATACCAAACGGTACTGGCTTCGATACGACCATAGCAACAGCAGATCCCAGCTCACAGATCGCCAAATGGATACACGATAATGCGCTGACGCGCTCCCACACCTCTTTTCCCTTTTATACGTCCGCACACATCACCATGAAGGCCCTTGGGGCGGGGCATCTGCGTCTTGCACGGCAGCAAGCATGGCGAGAATGGACGGCCTTGGGGATGACGACATCCATGGCCTTTGAGCTGCCAGTGCGGTCTATACGGCGGCATACGACGAGTCCCGGTGTGTCTTCAGACCACGGGACATGGCAGCGAGACGCCGATATGGCCATGGCCAGCCAGCCAAGATCAGCCAGCGATCACCATTTCTATCGACAACTTGGAGAAGAAGGACAAGAAAGAGAGCAAGGAGTTGAAAACAGACAGACGCAACCATCAAAACCACGACGAGCTTCATACAAGCGGAGACATCCGCGACCAAAGTCCGACTATGCCCAGCTGCTGTATTTGCGCGGCAAAACACCACCGGAAGAGTTTCCTCTCACCAACGCGACATTCTGGCGATGGAAGAAGAACCTGGCCGACTCGTGGGACATGTTTTTGAGCGGTGCCGTGCCATCCAACGACAGCCGAACACACTTTGTGCACGAGCTCCTGACGCAGGTGTTCTTCCTCCGCGAAAAGGCGCTGCTGTTGGCTGAGGGCATGGAGATTGAGAGCGAGGCTGAGCGGACGGTCATCATGCAACGGGCAGAAGAAGCAGCTTCGTCGCTTTCGGGCAACCGCATCTTTACGCACATCACGGCTGCCGACATCAAGACGGCCTGGGAGACCTATCCTGCCGACAAGAGACGCAACCAGTGGCCAGATGTCATGGTGGCGCTCTTCCGTTCGCTGCCCGAGCTGGCGCCCCTCTTCATCCAGGCCACGGCCGACGCCGACGTCGTGCCATCGTACCAGGTGGAAGACTCCATCCACTATCTTGCGCATCAGACGACGAGCAAGAACGTGCCCGTTGCGCCGCCGCCAACGGATCTTTTGCTGCTGCTCCAGAGCATCCTCGAACGAAACCCTCGGGGCTATCTGGCCCTGCTTCAATCAACCCTCTACAGAATCCTGCAGGCCCTCGAAACGCCAGAGAAAGTATTGCAGCTGCACGACACGCTGGCACAGCACGGACACCTCATGCACAAGAACACGCGGCTGCAATTTGCCGGCATCTTGGCCAAAACGCCTAGGCACAAGCCGGCCGCGCTGCGCATTCTCCAAGCAGCCCTCGCCGAGACAGATCTCGATATCAACTCCATCCAGGGTGCTGCCCTCTGCACCACCATCCTGACGACACATGTCGAGGCGGACGACAACAAGATGTCCTTATCAGAGGTCGTCCAGCAGCAAGCGGAGAACTACGACAGATACAGCCAGCAGCAGCAGCACGAGGCCGAGGCGACCGTCACCCCTGCAGAAATGTTTGAGAGCTTAGTCCGCTGCGGCTTCCAACCCAATCTCATCACCTACACGGCCATTGTGCGCGGCCTGTGCCTCAAGAACGAGCTGTTGGCAGCGCGCAACGTCTTGCAGATCATGGCCAACAGCCAGCTGACCATGGACGACTATGTGGTGTCGACGCTGATGAACGGTGCCAAGCTGTGTGGCGACTACGACACGCTGCGCATGGCCATTGATGCCGCCGTCGACTTGCGCAGCCGCCACGCCTTTGTCTGGACCGACTTTCTGCAGGCCATCCACGCGCTGGCCTCGGCCGAAGCCCGCAGCAAGCCCTCCTTCAAGCGCCCCCGTGTCGTCCCGGCCTTCCCCCTCATGATGCAGGCCTACGTCAAGCTGTTCAAGACGGAACCCCTCGCTGCTCTTTTGCCCGACGTGGCTCGGACATCGCCAACCATGCACGATGGCGGCGCCATGCTGCTCGACACCACCCACGAGCGGTGGGAGTTTGCTGCCGAGCTGGCCACGACTATCCATGCTCTCCCGGTGCTCTCCAGCGCCCAGCGCCTTCGCCCCACGGGCACGGCCCTGGCCTCGCTCATTGTCGGCTACCTCCAGGGCCTGTCTAACCCGTACGACATTTTGGCCTTTTACTCGCACTTTCGCCGTCTGCTGCAGGCAAAGGAGCCCTTTACCACGCTCCTCGTCCGCAGCTGTGGCACGCAGATTCACGACATGGTCATCTACGCTCTGTGCGAGTATGAGGGTATGCTCCGTGTGGCCCTGGATGTCGTCGGCGACATGCTGCGGAGTGCGTCCGAGTCCCTAGAGCAGAGCGTGCAGGGGGCCGCCAAAGCCACCAGCAGCACGGCAGCGGACACTTCAGCGGACACTCCAGCAGATGCGTCTGCCAACCCAGACTCTTCGCCTGCGCCATCCCTCCGCGCCGACGCCTTCTTTGACACGTCTGGCGCCCAGGTTCACTCGGTCCTTCCCGGCCAGCACCCCCCACCCAGCGTCTACACATGGTCCATTCTGCTGAATGGCTTCATGTACCATCGCCAGACGAGACAGGGCGAGCGCATCCTGCACATGATGGAAGAGCGCGGCGTCACGCCGAATCAGGTCACGTGGAATACGCTCATGGCCGGGTATGCGCGCCTGCAAAACGTGCGCAAGACAACCCAGGCGCTGCTGCGGCAGGAGCGAGCCGGCTTTGAGCCTGACGAGTTTACTCTGCGCGCCTTTTCATACCTGAGCGACAAGACCCAGGCGCTGCGCTTCCTCGAGCAGCAGCAGCGGCTGAGAGCGCAGAGGGAAAAGCAGCAAGCAGAGGAGCTGCAGCGACAGCGACAACAGGAGCAGGAACAGCAGCGGAAGCGGTTGCTGCTGCAGGGTGTGTCGCTGGACGAGCAGGTGTCAGCCATGTCTCAACGGCCCCATACACAAGCCGCAAGCGACGTGGACGCCGCAGAGTTCAGCTCACAGGTCATGGAGACATACAACCGCAGCGTGGCCAGCGAGCTGCGCGACCTCGAGAGCGAGGTCGACGAGATTGCCAAGATGATGGATGAAGAGGAGTACGACTCTATTGGAACAGGACCTCAGCAGCCGGCCAGTCAATAAGGGTGTTGTACCTACCACTCGCCACTCATGGTTGTATCATGATGCATTTCCTATGACTACCTACCCTACCTAGCTATATTAGACCTTACGATACCATATATCCCACTCATATAGAATATTATACTGGACATACTGGACATACTGGACATGCTCATTGAGTATTGTGAGTGACTAGTTACCTGCCTGTCTCCTCTATTCACAAACTTGCTTTGCCATTGTTGCTTGTTTGTATAGCGGCAAACAATGGACAATAATAAGTGATGGAGAATGAAGGCCAGTCATCTATTGAGGAACTTCTATCGTGCTAAATTAAGCCTACGTACTCTATTCAACCGACCGCAATAGACATTTTCATATACCATCTCGGCTTCATCTGCCTCATCGAAGCATCAAATGTCAACGCAGAGCCTTGAGTTTCATCTTCATCGTCACCATCGTCCACCATCAGCTCATAGTCCCGCAACACCATGGACTCTCCCAGCCATTCCAGCACGCCCAACACAGCGTCGTCGTCCACAGCATCGCCGGCATCCACCAACCCGGTCTCGTCCGTCAGGGCAATTGTGAGCTGGCTGGAAACATCAGGAGGAGGCGGCGGCAGCCGTAGCAGCAGCGGCACACATGGTGGTGGCAACGGAAATGGCGATAACTCGGCTCGTCGTGCAGCACCCGCAACCGATCAAGGCCGAATTGCGCGCGCTCGTCATGCCTTTGCAGCCAAACAGGCCGCTCCTTTTGTCATGACACCGCCAGCCAGCTGTCGTCGAGCTGTCTCCAATATGTCGAATGTGTCCAATGTGTCCAATGTGTCCAATGTGTCGAATATGTCGACCGTGTCAGCCATCAGCTCCCCAGCCAGTCCCCTCTCGCCTCGGGATTCGCCCAAAGCTCTGCCCCTACGACCAACGCCGCCCATGACACCAATGACTCCCAAACCGCCCAAGACGCCAATGACCCTGACTCCGGCACCTGCGCTCATTAAGCCACAAGCCCTGCCTCTGCCTGCACGCATCGAGACCACAGCACTTCGCAACGATACACCCAAAGAGGGTGCGGGTGCGGATGCCCGCTCGCCGTTTGTGTCGACCACCACCACTTATGCCGTCCCGGTTCGTCGCGATGCCGAGCAGGTCGCTGCCTTTTGGGGTCCTGTCCGTCAGTACCTCCATATTTCCGATCAAGAGGTGTATGGCGAAGAGTGAGGTGGAGATGGATGGTTGACGGCATGGCAACATGCGTCACGACCGCATGCAACCCTTGCCTACCATGAGCACGAAAGATGGAAGATAAAAACGTCGAACCAGCTGCATTCAAAGAAGAGAGTATGTCTCTCTCTCTTCAGGCGACCACTCTCTATTGCTTTGTTGTAACCGTCACTAAGATACAAAGGCGGAAAAAATAATTCACGAAGAAAACGAAAATAGGACAACGATAGGAGCGAGGGGAGTAGACAAGAGACGAGGATGGAGATAGAAATAATGGATAATCACTATGAGAGATCGCCCGGTATTCTTTCCAAGAGAGCGTGAGACAACAAAGGAAAACAGAAAAAGACAACAAAAAAATAGTATGAGCTCGCCCCGTCTACTGCTCCTCACAGTCTTGGCCGCGTGTGACATTGAATCGCATATACAAAAAAAAAAAAAAAAGAGAGGCAGAGGAGAGACAGAGAGCGTGTGAAAGTAAGAGAGAGAAAGGGGAGAAAACAGGACGGGAGACTTGCTTGATATGGTAATGACTGGAAAGGGTGGTACAAACAATAACATCAATTGACTTGGAACAAAGGGGGCACAGGGGGGTATATATAGATGTATGGAAAAATTGGCAAGTCGACGTGTTGAATGCAAAAAAACAGTATAAATGAGTAAGAAAGGAAAGGAAGAATAAGTAAACGGCAACCAGCCAACACCTCGTAGTGGTCTGATCAGTTGTTCATTGGGAGGTGGTCGTCGTCCCGCTCGGGTTCAAAAATGAATTGCCGTGCCCGAAGACTGTCGCTCTTGAAAGCAGGCAGCGACGGAATGGTCGGCGCTTGGTCTGCCACAGGCATTGGCGCCGATGCCGATGCCGCTGCCGACACTGATGGCGGTGCAGCCTTGTCCGCCACCAGCGTGCCTGCCGACGACGAGCCGGCTGTAATGGGCGTCACTCCGTCCTTCTCGTAGCTGATGCCGAGGCCGTTGAGCGGCTTGTCCGTTTTGGCCCGTCCGCTGCTCGATGTGCCTGTTGTTGCCATGGCCGCAGCCAGCATCCGCTTTTCGTCATCGCCCAGGACATTGGCATCGTAGTCATCGTCGTCATCGTCCGCGCCGTTACTGCCGTTGCGTCTGTTTTCCGCGGCCTCGTCCAGGTTCATGAGTGCAGGAGGACGCTGGCGCATCTGCCGTGCCTTGGCCAGTGAAATTGTCTTTTGCTGGTACGTTGTCGTCACGGCTACAGTGTCGTCGCGGTCAATCGTCGCCTTCATCAGCGCAGCCATCCACAGGCGGCCCTGCTGGACATTGGGAACAGCAAAGTAGTGCACCATGGGCTTGGTAAAGTTGACGGCGCGCGACAGACCAGCTCGCGGCGGCACCAGCTTGAAGATAAAGATCGAGTCCTGTCCCGAACCATTCTTGAGCGACGATGCAGCTTCGGCATCGGCCTGGGCAGCTGCCAGAGTGGGCACGTTGCTGTTGGCAGGAATCGTGGGCGTCGTCGATGCACCCGTCAGCGTAGCATGCAGGCCCGTCAGGCGCTCATTGTCGGCCGGCAGAACGCGGTGGAATGAAATGTCAATCAGGCCCTTTTCTTCCTGGTCGTCCTCAGAATAGTAGTACGCCAGGCGCCGGCCCTTGAGCACGAAAAGTCGCGGCTTCCACGTGGCCATCAGGTTCGAGCTCTTCTTCTTCATCCAGCCACTGTAGTCCGCACCGACAATCGCCTCGCGAGGCGAAATCTTTTGCAGGCCGCGCTGGTATGCACTCGTCTCCTTCTTGCCCTTTCTGCGTGCAGCGTTGCTCTTTGCAGACGCAGCCGTGGCTGTCGTGCTCGGGCTGCGCGGGTCCGGCGAGTCCAGCTCGAAGCTGGGTCCAGCAGAGGGCGTGGTAGACCCTGTCCGCGAGGGCGACTGCATCGGCGAGTCTTTGGGGAAGGAGTCGGCATGCGACGTGGGCGAGGCCATCTTGTTGCGCTCGCTGCTGCCCACAGCATCAGAGAGGGCGCGCAGGCCAAAGCCGGGTGCCTTGAATCCGGGCTTGCCGGCAGAACCAGAGAACCAGTCAGTCGACGAACCGCCCGTGCGGTTGGGTGAGGTGACAGATGGCGATGCAGATGAAACGCGAGGCTGTTCGGGCGCGTCGAGCTTGGTGACGGTGGGCGCCATGCCATCCTTTGGCGGGAGGGCTGGGCGTGCAGTAGAGTCGGTTGTGTTTGTCGATGCGTTCCGGTTGTGGGTCGAGCCGCCGTTTGCAGGCACGCCGTAGTACTTTTGGGCGGCTGAGGACATCATGGACGGCTCACGCACAGAGTCAATACTACCAAAGTGCGAGTGCCGCGTAAGGGCTGTGGCGCTGCGCAAACGCTGCTCGTCAGCATACGACGCTGACCCAGAGGCAGTGGTGCTGCCGCCCACGCGCGATTGCCGCAAAAAGCTATCGCGGTTTTTCTTTTGCAGGATGGACCGCCGCTTGGTGTCGGCATCCGTTCCAGAAAAGTAGCCGCGGTCGAGCTCGGCGGCCGCCTGGTCGTTGAGGGCAATCGAGTTGCGTGCGAGGTCGAGACCCGATTGGGCCAGAACGTCCTGGATGCCCGTCGACGAAAGCGGACGCGGGTGGAAGAGTGCTTGGGGATGCTGCGCTTGTGGGGCGAGGCTGTTGGGGGCGGCATTGCCCAGGGTCCAGTTTCTATCAAACGAGGGATTCTTTTTGTGCTGCTGGTCCATGTGCTGGTTCGGATCCAGCATATCCTGCTGCGCCTGTGGCGGTTGTGTAGCGTCACCCGGGGGGTAAGTTCCGGCAGATGACAGGCGGTGGCCAGCAGACGAGGCAATAGACATGCGGTAATCGGTGGAAGAGTGGCGACGGGAATGGTGAAGATCCCTGATCGATGCTGCAGACGGGCGCTTTTCGTGGATAGCGGAAGACCGCATGGGGGAAACAGGTGTGCCCTGGCCATCGAGAAAACCGCGCTGCGACATGGGCGAAATGGGCGAGACGGGCGAAGGCTCACCGCGCGAGTTCTGGTTAAGCGACAGGCGCTTGGTGTGGATGGGCATTGGCCGGTCGTCAATGGGGGGCAGCCGCTGCTGCATCGTGGGCGGGTTGGTGGAATTGGTGAGGGTGCTGGTGCGGCTGCGGTTTGTGCGGCGCGCATCCTCGGAAGCCACGTCGCTACCGTATGTGCTTCTCCGCTTGCCGGCGGTGGCAGAGCTTTGGCCGTTGACCTCGTCCTGAAGAGCTTTGATCTTTTGCCATGTTTTCAAGCGACGGCCAACAGGGCCGAGGTTGAAGGCCGAAATGAACAGCGATGCTTGGTCCATACCGAGAATGACCTCGCCGGTGATTTCTTGGTCGCGGAAGACCTCGCAATGGCGCTTCTCGACACCGACGGTAAAGAGGTACTCGGCGACATCGTCTGGCGACCAAGACTCGACCTCGGTACGAGTGTGCGCGCCATCCTCCTCCTCGTCGGTCTCCTCGCCATGGATGTACGACATTCGGTGGTCCAAGGTCGAGCTGTACTCGGAGCCGGAGTCGGTAGGGGCGTGCAGGAGCAGGTGGCTGTTGCCGCCAGAGGGGGAGCGCAGATCGGTGATGTGCTCATCGATGACGTTCAGCGTGTCGTTGAGGACCTGGCTGTCGTGGCCAGGGGTGCTGCGGGCGCTGTATGCAGCACTGGTCGAGGCCGGAGGGGTGGACTGTGAAAATGGCGGAGAAAAGGACGTCGGTCCAGTGGGAGTTGAGTTGACTGCCTGGGACAGGCTGGGGTGCGAGTTTGCAGTAGGTGTTGTCGGAGAAGCCGGACGGTCGTCGGCGGAGCCATTTGCGGGGATAGAGGCCGAGGCTGGCGGCACGGAAACGGTCATGGACGGCGGCTGCGATGTAGCAACGCCGATCTGTGAAGCTGGGTCGGGGCTTGACACCTGGTCGGCCAGTGGTGAGAATGGCGGTGCAGAGGCATTTGTAGCGGGTGCTCCGGGCTGCCTTGCGGAGTTGAGAGCACTGGCGCCAGTGGGGAAGCCTTTGGGAACTGGTCGTGTGTAAACTGAATAGGAGGTAAAGGAGCACGTTAGAAAGGTCGCTCCTTGGGACAACAAAAGACCCTCTGTGCGAAAGCTAAAAGGAAACAGAGGCCAGCAGTTTGGAAGAGTTGGAACTCACCTTCAGGAAAAAGACCAGTGTTGTTGCTAACCATGTGTCTTCCTAGGAACCAGCCATCACCGAATTCGTCGTCGCGTTCAAGGAGCTCTACACGGTCACCCTTGGCGAGGGTCAACTCGTCCGAGCTTCGGGCTTGGAAGTCGTCTGTTTGGGCTCGGTTAGTATATCATTGGGTGGGAGGGTAGACTTGTGCTGCGGGCAAGCTGCCACGCTGTCGCAGAAGGCAAAACTCACGAATCACGACGAGGATGTCGCCCACTTCGGGCCTCAACGGCTGTGCTGCAGCCATGTTGGCAACGCGAAGAAGAAAATGGGACAGGTCAAGCGCCGGACCAAGAATGTGACAGCCAATGCCAGGCGGTGGAGTTTGGGAGGTGCACTTTTTTTAATGATGATTGCACCGAGAGGCACGGGATGGACGTCAAAACGCCGAGTCGAAATTGGACCGCAGATCGTGAATTGCAATGCAGTTATCAATGCAAGCTGCTGGCTCGTAAAGCTGAATGCAAATTGGCCGAAGCAGGAGGAGCGAGGGCAAACCGGCCGGCAGTCATGCAAGAAAAGCGGTAGTTGTTCGGGTGGCACAAAGGGGTTGAGCAGATTGGGCGAGAAATAAGAGCAGAAACGGTGATGATGCAAAAACCGTGGATGCGCAACTTTACTACCCGACGAATATCGACGTCAGACGGATGGTACGGCTGCAGATACTGGGCCGAGATGGGGGCGATGGTCGCTGAGCACGGGTTCGGCAGAAAGGGTCGCGTTGTCGATGCAGCGGTTGACGCGATGCGAGATGCGAGATGCACAAGAGCGGCAGTAGCAGCCACCGAAGCGAGACGCCAACGGCGAAGTGATAAGCACAGCAGAAGAGTGGACGCCGTTGGGCTCGGAGAGGCGGAAGCACAGCGCGACAGACGGAGAGATTGATCGCGTGGCGGGTGCTGGCAAAGACGAAGCAGCGGTGGTGCAAAGAGAGTTTTGGCAGAGACAAGGGAGGGTCGAGTACAAAGTAAAAGACGGCGCCGAGCAAAGTCGAAGGAGCATTAGAATAAAAAAAAAGATAAAATTGCGGGAGAAAAGCAGCAAAAATGGAGACGGACCCCCCAGACGGAACCAGTCGAACCAGCCGAACCAACAGGTGCGGGCGTCCCTTGCTGGGTTCGAGTGGGCGAGCTCGAGCACAGCGGCGACGCGGATTGGCCAGCGGAGAGACAGGAGAGGGGGAAGCGGCCGAAGCCAAAACGGTGTCCGGAGGACTTGAGAAAGTGTACTGTTTGCAGCTCGTACGGAGTAGCTAGCGACTGTTTTGGGGGTCTTTTGGGCGTGTTTTCTGTGGTTCTGTGGTGGTTGTTTTTTGCTGGCCGCTGGGTCTTGGTGGGTTTTTGGTGGGCTGCTATGGTGGATTTTGGGGCCTAACTTTGCCTATTTTGTCGATCGCGGAAGCTGGCAGTGCCGCTGTCTGAAACCTGGCCGGAACGCGTGCAAAGCAGAGTATCTTACGAGCCCAGAGCACACGTATTGCATGAAACGACAAATAGACACGAGAATGACGGCCCCCAAGGAGTGCTTTGCTGGTTCGAGATGCAGGCCAAGCTGTCTGGAAAGCACACCCGAAGGCAGGGAGAACTGCTGGGGAGAAGAAGAGCAGCTGGATCAGCGGGCGAGACAGCAAGTCTGAGACGGAGCTAGGGCGGAGCTGGCAGGTGACAGGACTAGCAGGGGTGGGAATCTCTTGTCGAGGGTGCCGGGCTGTGATTGCCGTCTGCTGCGTCTGCTCTGTCTGTCGCGTCTGCTGTGTCTGTTGCGTCTGTTTGGTTCGTTGCCTCACTGTCGTCACGTCGTCACATCGGTTCCTTTCGTCTCTCGGATTGATTTCTTGCTGCCGTTGTTATCGTCTCACACCTGCAGGGGGCCCATCTGCACGGCCTTTGTGCTGTGCGGCCTGTGCAGATGAGACCCGGGCAGCCACGGACAGATATAGGTGAGACGGGACAGGGATGATGATGGGGACAGGGAGGAGAGAACAAGACAGCGGGATGGGATAGGGTGAGAAGACAATGCAGGAAAACGAGGTGAAAAAGGGGCGAATAGAGGAGAGAAATAAAGAAGGAAGGAGAGAAGGAGGGAAGAATGGGTAGAAGAATTAAAGGAAAGCGGGAAACAGGCAATAGGCTCGAGTAGGAAGGAGGGCCAAGGAGGGCAGGAGCCGGGCCCGTGAAATGGCGAGAACAGAGAAGGAGCAAAGGAGGAGGCCTGTCTGCGTTTCGCGGAAGCCGCCGTTACGCAGGAAGGAGCGAGCGACCTCGTACCGCCGCTCCCAGCGGGGGCTGGTGTTCACACGGCAGGTGCGACAGCTACGAGTAGGTAAGGCGCGGTGGCAGGTGGTGCTTCCGCTCCTGCCTTGCGTGGAGTATGTAGGTAGGCATATATTTGAAAAGGCGCATGCGGGAAGACGGGAAAGAGCGATCATGTATATGTAGGCCCTGCCATATATGCACAAAATGTACCTGCCTGTCTTGTCCATGAATAGTACCTCACAGACTGTAACGTCAGCGTTTCGGATAAAAAAGACATCACGATCCTCAAACCATGTCATGCAACCTTTTGTCCAACCATGGAACACACACACCCATGTCCCGCCCGCATTCAAGCTTGAGAGCCGCTGGCCGTACTCCGTAGCTGTCTTAGCGCGGTACAAGCTTTTTGTTAATCGCGGGAACGCCAACGGCAGTCTAGAACAATGGCGGCTTTAATTCAGCCTTGTCTAATTTTTTAACCGACTCTCATTTTTCAAACGTCACCCCTCCAAACAGCTTTACAACGTCGAACACTTGTGCTTTTTTTTACTGCGCAATACCCGTAACACAGGTGCAGCACCTGCAGACGCCACAATGGCAGTCTCTGGGAGCTCCGACAGCCCTGACAGCCAAAGCTTCCCTGACGGCACGGCCCCCAACAGAAATGATGTGGCCATTGAGCGCATCGAGGGGCTTTTGCGAGCCAAGGACGACACGTCGCGGTTTGTTGCGCTAGCACTGCTCAAGTCGCTTCTTGACGACAATGCTGCGAAGAGCGAGAGCGGCAGTCCGGACAGGATCCCAGACGAAGCTCTTCTCCGGCTGTGGCGCGCGCTGCCCGTCAAGTTTCTCGACAAACTGCTGCGAGCTGGCGTTGAAGCTCGTGCCACTCCATCGTCTACGACAAGCTCTTCCGGCGGCAGCACGGATGCCGGCCACATGCGCGATCTAGCTATTGCCGTCTTGCACACATTTGCCGTGCACGTTCTGCCGGCCGATCGTCGCGGAGATGCCCGTCTCGTCGGCCGCATTCCTCTTCTCGTGGCCTCTCTTGTGAATGCCTCATCTACGACTTCTACAACTTCTACGACTGCATCTTCTCACCCCCCTTCTTCTGGAGCTCTGATACCGGAATCGCCCACACTTCTCATCTTACAAACACTAGCCACGATTGTCAGCTGTGAGGCTGGTGCCGCTGCCTTCTTTTCCGACATCGACGACTACACGCCTCTCATCGAGCTGGCCCCGTCGCAGCCACTTGTCCTCGAAGTGCTGCTCTCTGTCTGGCTGTACGCCTTTTTCCAGGCTGGTCGTGGCGATGGCAGCACGGCCCGCAGCATTACCAACACCGTCAATGCCTCGCTGCCCAAGCTAGTGGCCTCCTTCAAGGGCACGGATGCCACGACGCTGCTTGATTTTGTTGCCCGTCTTCTCAGAAACGCCATGCATTTCTCCAACAGCCAGGCTGCTCAGACCAGCCTTCTCCCTTCTGCCGGTGAGGCCATGGTCTGGCTACGACCTGTCGCCGATTTTGTGCGCCGTCTAGCTGCACAGCGGCCGTCAGCAGCAGCACGGACAGCCTATACCCACGCTGCCGCGGCGCTTGTCCATGCCTTTCCCGCGACAGCGGCGTCTCTCCTGTTTAGCGAGGAGGACCCTGTACCGTCAGCGGCGTCGGCCAAGGGCCGCAGTGCCGACCGCTCGTTTGCCTCTTTGTTGGTCAGCATGCTGCTGATCGATATCCGGGCTACGATCCCGGGCCTCTTTGCCGAGCTCAACAAGGAAAAGTACATGGCCGCAGCAGCCCGTCTCTCGTCGGCCTACGACACGCTGACGGCATTTGTGGGCTACCTCGTGCAGTCGCTGGATGCCGAGGATGACGAGGAAGACCAGGATGACGCTGCTGCCCCTCCGCCGCTGTCCATGTCCCCCGACAACCTGTTGCGTTTCCGCAAAAACATGTCGGAAGCGATGTCTCTGACGGGCGAGTACCTGCGCGATCGTTGGGACGGTGCTGTTGCCGGCACGCGGGGCCTGGACCCGGATGCCCGTCCCGGATTTGCCAGCAGTACCGGCGCCCGCGGCCCGCAACAGTTTTCACATGCGCTCGATGCTGCTGGTCTGCCTCTGGCCTGGGATGCAGCCGATGCCGACCTTGTCGTCCAGCGCGACCCGATGGTCCTGGCCTCTATGCGCACCCTGGCCCTGTGGCTGGTCGAGGACGAAAACACGGCACTTCGCCGTGAAGCTCTCGGTCTCGTCGACATGATGATGGAACTGTATTCCGACTCATTGTCAGCAACAGCGGCAATAATAGCCAACGATGTCGCCGCCCAAGATTTCCGGCTACCCGTACTCAAGGCCCTCGAAGGTCTGCTCCAGCTTGATGGCAGTGAAGAAGGGCCCAGTGCACCAGCAAGTAACGACGACAACGCCAGTTTCCCCATGGAAGACGGCTCCCCGGACGGTGCAGACGGCAAGGCTGCGATGGATGCCATTCTTGACCACGACGCCTGGAAGATTTTGTCGTCGGATCTTCTGGCTATTCTGCAGGGAATTGCTCACGGCGAGGACACGGCAGCCGTGGATGCGCCGCGCGGAGTCGCCGTTGCTAATCTGTTGCACAGGGTGGCCGCGTCGGAAGGGGCGCGCTTTGGCACGCGCGAGGCGTGGATGGACGTCGTGACGCACGTTGCCGCCCTGCCCGGATTCAGCGACAACGGCATCGCTCTCTCGCCTGCCGCACTCGAGTCCGTCGTGGCCGCTCTCGAACTTGTCGCAGAACTCGTGCAGCACGCCCATCCGTCCTTGCGCCTGCGCTACGTGCACACCATCAATGCCGTCTCTGGCCTCACGGGACGTCTGCAGCAAGACGTGAACTCCGCGCCCGTCGAGCCCGCCTTGCTTGCATCATATCAACGCGATCTTGGCGCCGTCGTGCACCTCCTTCGCAGCACGTCGCACTGAAAAGAATTATACGGCCATGTAAATATTGCATACAATACCCATAGCACAAATAAAGGTCAAATTGGATT
The DNA here is from genome assembly GCA_020002355.1 of Intubia oerlemansii. NCBI lineage: Eukaryota > Fungi > Ascomycota > Sordariomycetes > Ophiostomatales > Ophiostomataceae > Intubia > Intubia oerlemansii. Next base: position 15,305 of record JAGKRZ010000120.1, on the reverse strand, counting down.
TTTACGCCAGTAATGTGGAAGTCTAGTAGTGCCTGATCGTTGCGATACTAACAAGGAAGGTGCGAGGATGAGGCATAAGTACAGGGTGTCCTACATCTTGAGAGTAAACAAACGAAACATACCGACTTCAATCTTGCAAATAGACAACAACGGCAAACTCGGCTCCCTCGTGAGCACCGCCACCACCATATTTTCACGATCGACTGTTTGAGCTGCACGGGCCACTCTGGCAAGATACATTTCTGGGCGCTTAAGTTTCTTTATTCAAAACTAATTTCATACGAGCAGTATCAGGCAGGAGTACGTACGACTGTCGGCGTTTTCATTGGACATGCAGCGTGGCGCAGCTGGATATTACGGTGCATGCATTCTTCGTGCAGAAATGCATGCATGCACAGTGTCTGCCTTGGGCCCCCCAGCCTCCCCCTTTTACCAATTGATTTGCAGGTCAAATCGCAAGCATATTGCTGTCGCCTATCCAAGTATAAATGTCATGGACTTGGCAGCTACGAACACTTTGCAACTAGCTTGAACGGTCAGGCAAATTCAACTGTCGCCGACCATCATCATGGCGCATCTCGAGCCTCTCGGGGCTCCCGACCTCGGCAGCGTTTCAAACGCCCCGTCAGCCTCTTCTTCAAAACAACATATGCCACACAGAAAAGACACATTCACGCATACCCCCCTGCAGGATGCAAAGAAAGAGATCCGGCTCCTAAAGTTGCTCCCCGGGCGGCGCAACAGTCCGATCAAAGTCATTCTGCGGCATGACATCCTACCTGAGCCTCCCGAATTGGAGGACAACAACCGTGCCACACTGGAAGAGCTGGAGAGGTCACTTCCATCTGGATGGGGGGTATACGAATCGATCGATGGGCGCTTCCTATTCTTGCGCAAGGATCCGCTTCAATCATTTTGGGAGCACCCTGATCCAACGTTCGACAAAACACGGCTCCGACAACTCCCTGAACTGCCACCTCCAGGGTTCTCTCCGTCATACGAAGCCCTTTCTTACTGTTGGGGTCCAGAAGAGAACAAGACGGACATGGCGACAATAAGCGTGGCTTTTGAGTCGGAGCATGGACAAAGGTCTTCGTGGGGGTCACTGTCTGTCCGCAAGAACCTCCTCGAAGCCCTGTACCACTTGCGCCAAAAAAAATCCAGTCGCGTGCTCTGGATCGACGCCATCTGCATCAACCAAGACGACAATAATGAGAAGCCTCACCAGGTTATGCGCATGGCAGAGGTCTTTAAGCTGGCAACAAGAGTTATCATGTGGGTGGGCCCATCTGCCGATAACAGCGATGACGCTTTAGAATATCTGAGGCTGTTGGCATGGGAATTCGTTGCTACACACAACGGCCGCATCGCAACGTCTCCAGCTTGTGATATGTCACTCCTGCACCGTGCACGTCGGAGAAGACTGGGGGCCAAGAATCTTTTGACATCTTGGGTTGACTTTGTTTTGCTCAATCGTTTTGCTGGCGCGCCATCCGGGCCCAGGCCTTTCGTCTTGGAACCGAAACGGGGCTCTTCCGGGTTCTGGTTCAAGGCTCGGAAACAGTACAACACTGAGCTCCTTACATCCCTTGTGGCACTGTTGACCAGGCCATACTTTGACCGCCTCTGGATCATGCAAGAAATGGCCGTTGCCAATCGCAAGTCAATAGTGCAGTGTGGCAGCAAAACAATTCCCTGGGCCCAGATGGCACACACGGTCCATCAACTTCCCAAAGTTGATGGGCCGCTATCGGCATCGTTCTACGCATCAGTGGAAAAAATAATCATTCTGACATATTCACTAGCTTCGACCTCCAAGACGGAATATATATTTAAGCTCTGGGGCATGTCAGTCGGGCGCCAGTGCTCCGACCCTCGTGACAAGATCTACGGCTTGCTTGGAATTGCCGATCCCGAGTTTGCACAGGCCAACCAGCCCGACTACACTCTCGACACAGCTGTTGTCTACCTCAATGCCGCCAAAGCATTCATCTCTTTGCACAGCTGTTTAGACTTCTTGGCTATGTGCGGGAACGTCGACGGACGCGCAAGAACACCGTCACTGCCCTCATGGGTCCCCGACTTTGCAAACAGCGTGGACGCCGCAGCATTTGACTATCATTCTCTACACTGCAGCTACACACGTGCGTGCTACAGCTTGATCGACGACCGCACTCTTGTCTGCACAGGCGTTCGATTAACAACTGTCAAAACCGTCCACCCAGTCGTGTCTACAGCATTGGGAATGGACTCTCTTCGGAATACCCTACCTGCCTGGTCGCCACCTGATATGATGACAGGTGCGTATACACCCATACCAGGCATGAGTATGTACGATGCATTTTGCCGCCTCGTCTACCTCTGCCACTTCAATGATCGCATGCCTTCTGAAACGAGTTCTACCTTGGTTGGTTTCAAGAACTTTTATCAGCAGTGGATCAAGACTCATAATGGGGGTTATGTTGGCAGCCGAAAGTTTGACGAGAATACAGCCCGGGCTATCTTGAACCGGCGGTTTCTGACTACTGAAGACGGTCACATTGGGCTCGCATCTGAGGACACTCGCCCAGGCGATATCGTCTGTGCTATAATGGGCTTCAATCCGTGCATTGCCCTACGCCCGAGAGCAGACGGCACTTTTTCTGTCGTCGGGGAGGGCTTTGTCCTAGGTCTGGAGGACGGAAGCGGCTTGTTGGGTCCCCTGCCGCCGGAATGGACATTCAAACTCAAAGGAGTTGACGGTGTCCCAGTGTACTGCTTCGAAAACGATGAGACTGGAGAGGCAACAGTTGAAGATCCTCGACTTCCGCCAATGCCTTCTGACTGGGAACGAATAAAGCCGCCCCCTCGTGCCAACACCGACAGGCTGCGACTTGACGAGTTCAAATACCGCAATACGGTTACCGGCGAAGAGATACGTGGCGATCCGCGGCTGCTTCCCGAAACACTTCGACAGCATGGTGTGCCGTTGGAGGAATTCACTCTTGTATAGGTAGTCTTCATTTGATTTGCTTTCAATGGTTTGCTTCTCGCTACCTACAAATGCCCGGACTACCTAGAGGTACGAAATAGGATGTTCTTGAGGTACTATAACACAGAATGTGAAAATGAACAAATGGAAAGTCTCTCTTATAAAAAAACATTTGAAGATCAAAAAGACATAGTGTGCAGGGTGAAAAGGAGGAAATATAAAAGGGATGTGAAATGTCTGAAAAAAAAAAAGAGTTTACAGTAGAAATAAATATAAAGTAAAAGTTACGAATAAAAAGGTCAACAGCAAACGAAACTCAAAAAAGGGGCTGCTGACCTTATGTGTAAGATGATAAAAAGAAACACAAGAGAAAAAAGTGTGAAGGAGAGAGAAGACCAGCAACAATAACAAAGAGGGAAAAAAAATGGAGAAAATGGGAAAGATAAAAAAGAACAAATAAAAGAAAGCAAAAATCAAAAATATCCTCCACATGCCATTAGATGAATCGCCCCCTGTCCCTTCCTGTACTCTTCTTGCAAAGCTTTCCAAAAAATGTAGGCGTTTTTTTTTTGTTTTGTTTTCCTTCAGCCCCTTTGCTTTTTGTTTTCCCTTTAATGTTTCTGCCCGATTAGTTGGCAACCTCCTCCTCGACCCAGCCGTTCAGGCCGCCCTGGATGGCAAGACCAAACCCGGCGCCCATACCGCCAAAGCTAGCCTGGTACTGGTGGCCTCTGCGCTCGCCCTCGGCGCCGTTGGTGCTCGCCACGCCGTTCGTGCCGTTGGCGCCGTTCTCAAAGCCAGGGGCGAGAACCGGCAGGCTGACGGCGCGGCTGTGCTGGCTGCGGGGGTTGGGGGCCAGCAGACCGCCAATCGTCGTGGCGGCGCCGTTGGTGGTTGAGCTGCCGTTGGCGTAGCCGTTGGAAATGCTAGCCGACGGCTGGTGGCCCGTGATGATAGGACCCTGGGGCACCTCGAGCGTCAGCTCAGACGGCGGGTTCGCCGCCGTGCCAAACAACGCCGCCTGCTGAGCAACCAGCATCTGCTGCTGTTGCTGCTGCTGCTGCGCGGCCTGCTGCGAAACGTGGCTCAGGTACATGGTCAGAGCGTTGTTTGTCGAGTTGAACAGAGTCACAGCCGGCTGCTGCTGTTGCTGCTGCTGCTGCTGCTGGTTGCCGTTGCTGTTGCCATTGCTGTTGCCGTTACTGTTGTTGTTGGTAGTGGGCGACGTAGCGTTCGTTGGCGAGCCGCTATTCTGGCTAGAGCCGTTGGGCGGAGGCGACGCCATGCGGCTGCCCTCGCCATTGGGCGACTGGGCCGTGCCGTTAGCGTTGCTGCCGTTCTGCATCTGGCGCGGCGCGTTACCGCAACGGTCCTTGCCAAAGTTGACCTTGAACTTCTTGTACTCCTCCTTGCCGCGGATCGCCTCAATCGCCTTGATGGCGTTGGCAATGTTGGTGAAGTTGACAAACGCGCAGCTCTTCTCCCGGAGCGTGTTGACCAGCTCAATCTCGCCGTACTCGGTAAAGTCCTGGCGCAGGCGCTCCTCGGTCCACGTCTCATCGAGGTTACCAATGTAGACGTTGCGCGACGCGCCACCGCTCACTGCCAGAGCAATGGCCGGCGGGAGAGCACCCGAGTGCTTGCCCCAGCCGATCTTGAGACGGCGGTTGTGGATCATGAGGCCCTGAAGGTTGCTCAGAGCATAGAACGAGGCCGCCGCGGTGGGATCGATAAAGGTCACAAAGCAAATGTGCTTGTCGGGAATGTAGCGCACGTGGTGCAGAAGACCGCCGCGGACGACGTTGCAAATCTCCTCAATGGTCGTCTCGGGGTGGATGTTGCCAAGGTAGATGGTACGGTTGCCAAGGTTGCTGATGCCACCGGCCGTAGTGGCCACGGCAGCAGCCGCAACCGACTGCTGGGCAAGGGCGTTGGAGATGATGTGGCGGTCGGCACCGGTCAGCATGTGGGCGTAGCCGGGGGCAATGCCAAGGTACTGGGCAGCATTCTGCTGCTGGGTCTTGGAGACGTAAGCACAGCGGTCCTTGCCGTAGTAAACGCGGCGAGGGTTCTGCCACTTGGCCTCCTGAGGCAGCTGGGTGACGGCCTTGATAGCGTTGGAGATGGAGAGGAAGTGGATAAAGGCAATGTTCTTCTCGCGGACCAGCTTGATGGTGTCAAGGGCGCCAAACTTGCCCAGATCCTCACGCAGCTCCTCCTCAGTAATCTCCTCAGGGAGGTTGCCGAGGTAGACGTTGCGCGAGGCGCCCGACTGCTGAACCGCCAGGGCAACAGAGGTGGGTACCTGCGACGGCTTGCCCCAGCCAACCTTGACATCCTGACCCTTGATGCAGAGCTTTTTCAAGATGGCATCCGAGTGGAAGTGGGTGGCGGAGCTGGCGTCGAGGAACGAGATGAAAGCGCAGTTCTTGTCGGGCAGCATGCGGACAGACTCGATCTGGCCGCTGCGGACGTGGCTGAGCAGCTCTTCGGCAGGCGTGTCGGAGGGAATGTTACCGAGATAGACGGTGCGGCTCGTGCCGCCGACAGCGCTAGCGTTCATGGCCACGGGAGACGTGGGCTGCATGGGCACCTGGATCTGGCCAGGCAGGTTGTAGGCCCCATTGGCGGGCTGGGTGTTGAAGAACTGGGGAGCACCATACGCCGAGGGCGAGACCATGGCCTGGTAAGCCTGGGGAGACATGCCCTGCTGGTCGGGGCTCTGGGTGCCATTGGCTTGGCCGTTGGCCTGACCATTCGCCTGGCCAGCCTGCTGAGCCTGGTAGCCGAGCTGGCTCTGGAACTGCGAAGTGGCAAAGGCAGCCGGGGTGCCGGGCTGGAAGGGGCTGCCGAGGAGCAGCTGGGAAGGAAGAAGGGGAGTGAACTGCATGTCAAACGCAGTTCCGGGCGTGGTGATGTCGGAGATGGCGGCGGCAGTAGCAGCAGCAACCGTGGCCGTGGTCGCCGGGAGGGGCTGGGTCATGCTCTGAGTGTTGATGCTGGGAATGTTGCCGCGGCGCTGGTGACGGTCGCCAAAGCCGGAGACGTTAGAGGTGAAGGCGCCGTGGGAGAAGCCGGTGTCGCTGTTGGAGGGCTTGGAGGCGTGGCCAAAACGAGCGCCGCCGGGACCAGACTGGCCGACAGGAGCGTTGATGTCCTGCATCCCGAGCAGATGAGGGGGGACAAGACCGTCCCGAGCAACGTGAGATAGAACCGCCGTTTTGACTGATGGACCGCGCCCGTGGACTGGGCACGCGAACAAGACGAGTTGGGGGGAGAAACCAAGCGGTGTATGGCGAAAGTGCTGTCGAGGTTGAAAATAATCCAAAAATAGGAGATAAATAAAGCTGTAATCCAAAAGAATAGCCAAAAAAAATTATCAACAAGACCAGCAAAGAGCGATCAAGACGTCAAGACGGGAACGACCTGGTGAGGAAAGAGAAACGTTTCCTAAGCTTGAAAGCTGCGAGACGAGCTGCAGCAGCAACGAGAATCGAAAGTGGATTTTAAAATAGGGGGTATCGAGAAAAGGGAGACCAGGGTAAGAGGTCTGGACTCGGGAGGACGAATCGAAGCTGGGAGCGGTTTTAGGAGGAAGCTGTCGAGGACAATTGTTGACGACGAAGACGACTGCAACCGGACGCGTTGACCAAGAAGTCGAGGTGGACAGGACGGGACGGTCAGTCTAGTAATTGGCAAGGACGAAACGAAGCAACGAACTTCGACAAGCAGCGGTCGAGACCAAGGGGGGTTCGAAGGGTGAGGGAGGACAGGGGAGGACAGTCAAACGCGACTCCGAGGTAAAGAAGCGAGGAAGCAAGTGACGGCAACGGCGTCTATAGTAACAAAAAAACAAAAGGAGGACAATGGCAAGGGTCAATGCCGGCCGCGGCGGGAAGAAGAAAAGAAGGACGGCAGACGGGGGCCGATGAAGAATGCAAAATAAAAAATAAAGAGGCAAAAGAAGAGGCAAAAGAAGAAAAGCGGTCTTGATGCCAGCGAGTGGAAACCAAACGAACGGTGTGAAAATGAATGAATTAAAGGGGTGGAAAAGAACCAAAGAAGAAAAAAAAGAGTGTGGACGGAAACGAGTGAAGAGAAGCAAAGAAGCAACAGACGAAGCAGAGAAAGGAGTCGAAGGGAATGGACTGGGGGGGTGTGGGCAAGAGACGGACAGAAAGAAGGGGAGAAGGAGAAAAAAGAGTGGAGGCTGTGAGAGGATCGAACACCTTCGCAGTCAGGGAGAGAAGGCCGTGTGAGGAAAAACGGGCTAGGGGGCCATGGGGGAAAGACAGCAGAAAGCGTGCAACGCGGCAAAAGGACGAGGTAGGAGCGACTGGCAGCACCAGGGGCGCCTTCCTGGCGTAAGAACGCTGTGCCAGAATGTACATCAGTTGTATACTTGGGGATGTCTTGGGCGTTGTTCTGGCGTGTTTTGGACACGAGCTACATTGCCAGTACCTGAGCCTAAAAGGGGGGACAAGCCCGTTGGCGGGTTGTCGATTGCCCAAAGCGGACAGGAGACATTTAATTGGGTCGCGCTAGTTTAATGAGGCGCGTTCAGGGGAAGGAGCGTGCTGGAGAGAGCGAGACTGGCTTTTAAAACCGGGGATGTAGACTGGCATCGTTGAGAAAGAGGCGGTGATAGCCTGGAACAATTGGAAACAGAGCAGGAGGAGGGAAAGACGAGCATGTCTAGGGATACGTCTTTGAAAAACTATACGGATTACAATGTTGGATGCATCAATGGCCGTGACATTGTGATATTGATACACTTTGGCGGCGCTGCAGAACAAAAAAGAGAGAGACGGAAAGGGAACAATACCAGCAAGGAAGGCACGACACGCCGCAAAAGGGTTCGGGGACCCACTGCCGTGCTGGTGGTCGTGGAATTGGAGAATTCTCAACGGAGCGGGAAGGCGCGGTGTTTGGCGTGCCTGCCCGGACAAAGTGGCATGCCCTTGTATTCCCTGTATCTTTGTTCAAAGCCATGCACGCCAAGAAACGGTTTTCACGTCTTCGAGATCTCTTTCATGCTTCTCTCTCTTTTTTTTTTTTTGTTTTTGTATTGTTTTGCTTCACAGTATACAGGCTAGGCACATGCGCGTTTCTCCTTCCGGTGAGTGCATTGCATTGGCCAACAGGAAAGCTGCATTTTCTGCGTTTCTGGTCAAAGAAAACATAATCAGAAAATGGTCTCACGACAAAGCGAACTGTGGGTCACTGCGGAAAAGGAAGGTACAGACCGAGCTATTGCATGCACGTGATCAAATTGACGATGCTCCTTTTCATCTTCTTTCCTTCCCCTCATACTTGAGCTCAAGAAGCTGCGAGCATGTCAATCACTGTTGGCACTGCACTTGACGGTTTCTTGGAACGAAGTATGTCTCGTAGATGTCGCGGTTCTTTTTAGCGGACAAACTATCCCGTAGCGCAAAGTCTAAAGCCAGGGCAGCCGCAAACACGAGGACTCGGGAGCTGTCTAAAATTGTTGGCCAATGAGAGCGGATTATTTCAGTGAGTCCAAAACGGGAAAGTACGATACCTAGGTACCTGGTACCTCTGTGAATGGACGACAATGGAGTGCAGGATGCATCCGGACGACAAATGCAAGTGTGATTTGCTATTTTGCATTTTGTTTTGTCGTGAACCCAATTGATATTTTTTCCATCCTTCTTGAGACTAGAGACAATTATAATCACCTATGCAGGCTACTCCGTGGGTAATCTATCGCGCACAATACGCAATTGAGAGACAAGCGAATGTAGGTAAGAAAAATGAGAAGAAAAAGAAAAGCAAAAAAAAAACAGAGAACTTTAACGTAAAAAAATATAAAAAAAATTAAAAAATGCACTTATTTTTTATTTTTATTCTTCCATCTTCGTTTATTTTATTCCCTCTATTTCTTTACGGCTTCGCACGACCCATGAAGCGGGGGTACAGGCAGCACGTGCGGACAGTGTGCTGGTTGGCCATCCAGGCGAGGAAGCGCTCGAGACCAAGACCGTAGCCGCCGTGGGGGGAGGTGCCATACTTGCGCTGGTCGAGGTACCAGTAGTAGGGCTCGGGGTTGAGGCCCTTGTTCTTGAAGGCGGCCATGAGCTCGTCGTAGCCGTCCATGCGCATGGAGCCACCGACAATCTCGCCGACGTTGGGCATGAGGACGTCGACGCTCTCGGTGACGCGGGGGTCCTTGGGGTCCTTCTTCATGTAAAAGGCCTTGACCTCGACGGGGAAGTGGGTGAGGAGGACGGGGACGTTGAGGGTGTCGACCATCTTGCGCTCGGCGGCCTCGGCAATGTCGTCGCCAAAGACGTGAGGCTGGCCAAACTCGTTGGGGACGGGGGGGTCCTGGGCGTTGAGCCAGTCGATGGCCTCGCTGTAGCGCATGCGCTTGAAGGGGCGCTGCGGGGCCTTGAAGTCCGGGTTGAGCGTCTTGACGAGCTCGCGGCCGAAGGGGTCGGCAAGGACGGCATCGACGACGCCGCAGATCATGTCCTCAATGTGCGTCAGCAGGTCGTCAAAGACGATGGCGTCGAGCTCGGCCTCGACGTGGGCGTACTCGGACAGGTGGCGACGGGTCAGGGACTTTTCGGCGCGGAACGACTTTTCAATGCAGTAGACGTCGCCCATGCTGGGCAGGCAGGTCTCGAGGTAGAGCTGCGAGGACTGGGTGAGGTAGGCATCCTCGTTGTAGTAGGGGACGCGGAAGAGGGTCGAGCCGCCCTCGACCTGGGTCTGGACAAAGGCCGGCGGCGAGACGGCGGCGATGCGGCGCTCCTTGTAGCCAAGGACAAAGGACTCGTAGAGTAGCGAGCGCAGCTTCATGACAGCAGACGCCTTCTCGCCGCGCAGGACAAGGTGGCGCTTGTCGAGCATGTCCGACTCCCAGGGGTCCTGCTGGCCCGAGGCGACAATGTTGGTGATGGCCTCGGCGTCGCCGGGGGCGCGGCCGTAGACCTCGTAGTAGTCGACGTGCAGCTCGCGACCGTCGGGGGCAGTGGCGCCGGCGGGGACGGTGCGCAGCTCGCCGTAGAGCCACAGCGACGTCTCCTGGGCAAAGAGCAGCGCCTCGTACGTCTGGGTCAGCGGGCCAGCGGCCAGCACGCACTGCAGAAAGCCGTAGCCGTCCTTGAGGGTGAGGAAGGTGGCCTGCTTCTGGACGCGCAGACGGTGGATGCGGCCAAAGACACGCACGCGCGTGCCAGCCTTGCCCGTGGCGGCGTCGCCGAGCGGCACGTCCTTCTTCCAGAGCTTGATGGTCGTGGCCTTGGGCAGGGCCGGGTCCTCGACGATCTTGACCGACTTGGCGGCCTCGAGGTTCTTGGCGCGCTGCTGCTTCTGCTCCTCCTCCTTGGCAGCGACCTGGGCGGCGCGCGCCAGCTTCTTCTTGTGGCCGTCGAGCAGCGTCTGCGCCTTCTTGACCGCGCTCTTGGCCGGTGCCTTCCACTGCAGCGGCGCGCTCTCGTCCTTCTCGGCGCCGGCAACGGGCGTCTTGGACGAGCGCATCAGGTAGTCCTTGGCGGGCGCGTCAATGTTCTGGATGTAGGCGTGGGCGAGCGACTTGTACGGCTTGGTCTCGCTGCCGTCGGCCGACTCGTCGTCGACGCCGACGTCGGTGTCGATGTAGACCTTTTCAGCGGGCGCCTCCATCTTTTCGACGCGGACCGAAGGTTCTGTAGAAGATGCCATTGTGTCGTGTGTTGTGGGAGAGCGGGAGAGGGGGTGAGAGAAAGAGACGACGGGAGTGTAATGTCACGTCGTGAGAAAAGGGAATGTTCAAACTGCCGATAAAGGTCGAGATGGAGGGAGGCTCTTGTGGCGGGGTTAGTCCCTATTTATTTCTTATCAGTTGAAAATTGTTACTAGGGGCCGTTTGGGTACAGAGCACCTTGTCCCGAGATAGGCGGGGTTGAGTCACACTAGGAAGGAATGTGCACAAACGAGTCACATAGTAAAAGCCACCTACAACCAAAGAGATCAAATCAAATAGAAAAAAAAGGAGACAAAAAACTAATTGTTTCCTATCTACGGCATGAATCAATGAGGTCTGTGCATACGAGATTCCTAATAAATCAAAAGAGCAAAAAAGAGGAAGTCAAGATTTTTTTAGCCTTTTACTTTCCCCCAACATTAAACGTCACATCGCATAATAGCCCAACTTTACTTTGTACATACCCCCCTTGTCCAAAACGTCATACTGCATCTCTCTACGTCCCAGCTTCCTATCGCTTTGCTCTCGCTCTCTTCGCCCTCTCTTCCATTCTACCCCCCTGGTTACAACTCATCCTTGACAGTCACTGTTTCCTCCTCCTTGACCGGCTCGGCTTCCTTTTTGCCGTACACGGCTGCAGCTTTACCCATCTTGGCCATACCGCGCTTGACCATGGACGTCATGATCTCATAGACGACCTGGGCTGCAGCCAGTGCTGTCTCTTCGGCCGCGCCCTGGTACGCCGGCGACACCTCGACGACGTCGGCACCGACAATGTTGAGGCCCTCGAGGCCGCGGAGGATGCGGATCAGCTCACGCGTCGTCCAGCCGCCGGGCTCGGGCGTGCCGGTGCCAGGCGCAAACGCCGGGTCCAGCACGTCAATGTCGACCGACAAGTACACGGGATCGTCATTGTCGCCAATGGCCGCAAGGATGGCGGCCAGCGCGGCTTTGGGACCGCCCATGTCGTCGAGGTCGTCGGCGCTGATGCGCAGCCAGTTCTGGCGGTCGTCGTCCTCCCAGTCGGCATAGTCGTCGCCGCTGAGCCGTGTGCGCAGGCCGGCGTGGACAGAGGGAGAATTGGTGGCGTTGCGCAGGAGTCCTTCCTGGCCGGCAAGCCAGAACATGGAGCCATGGTTGAACTGTGCCTGCTCCGAGGGCCATGCCGACGGGTACTTTTCAGGATGCCAAGTGTCGAGATGGGCTGCCGTCATCACCCGAGGGTTAGCAGATCATCATTCGAGCATCTCCCCTCCCCTCCCATCCTACCCAAGACTTGCTTACCGTCAAAGTGAATCACGCGCAGAGGGCCGTAGGCCGAGTAGAGGGCGCGCAGCGCCGGAAGGGCCAGGCTGTGGTCGCCGCCGAGAGTAATGATGCGCGGACGGTCGAGAACAGACGACGATGCGGGCGTGCGCTTACCCAGCTCGACGTAGGCCTCGGACATTTGCTGCACAGCAACGGCATTGTCCATTGGCGTGATTGGTATGTCGCCACAGTCGAGGATGCGCGCCCAGCTGCGGTACGGGTTGACGCCGGCGCGCTGGTTGAAGCCGCGCAGAGCAGTCTGGCGGCTCGATGCCTGGCGGATGGCACGGGGGCCAAAGCGAGCTCCTGGGCGGTACGAGACGGCCGTGTCAAAGGGAGCGCCCACAATGGCAATGTCGTAGCGTTCCGAGGGATTCGTCAGGCATCGCACGTGCTCGAGGTGGCCAAAGGAGCCGATGCCGTTAAAAGGCCACTGCAAAAGAGGAGCAGCAGTTAGTAGATGGACATCATGGACCCAACGATGATGTCCGTGCCCTTCCTACTTACTTCGGGGCCCCATTTTGCATAAAGCTCGTCGAGATGCTCCTGGGTGAAAGGTGTGTCGTCATGGTCGTGTCGGTGATGGCCGCACGCGAGGCCGGGCTGGACAGCTGCTAGAACAGCCAATGCCCACGTTCCAAAGAGCTTGTGCATGGTACGGGGAAATAAAGTTGGAGATGATTGCTGAGAATCCAAAAAAAGAATCGAAATGTCTCGATATGCCGTCGAGCTCAACGGCGATCACATAAAAAGGGTTCGATAACGATGTAGGATCTGTGGGGATGGCAATATAAAACAGCAAGACAAAGAGCAGCAAGAAGAGAGGAAAAAAGGGAGGAGGGCGACAAGCTTAAAAGAACGACATGATAACTTTCTCCCTTCCCCACGATCTGACGTAAATCTGTCTCGTGCTATCTTTCCCGCCAAAAGATTTCCCCTCATCGGCAGGAAGCAACAAAAGCACAACCCGCATCGAGCTTCCAAAAACAGCAGTTGCCGTCTAGTGCATCTAATGCATCTAGTGCATCTAGGGCGGATTTGGGCAACAAGTCCCCTGCGGAGACGGCAGTCGTCGCGCTTTCCTGCACTAGAACCCCCACACCGAGGGACCTGTCATGCAGATAAAGGCAGATAAAGCAGAGCTCACAATAAACAGGGTGGCAAAAATATGAGGATGGCAGCCAAGAAACGACGACGACAAAATAAGTAGTCAGCAGTACTCCGTAGATGGACGAGATATGTACATTGTATGCAAGCGGGATAGGACATAGATACAAACGAGTACACAGCAGACCAATATTCCAGCCAAAAATAAAACCAAAACAGAAACGATGAGAGAGAAAACAAAACAGCATCGTTATCGAACGAGGCAAAGGTTGGAAATAAAAAAACGTTAATTGCGCTCCAGAATTTGGCCAGCGTGGTCTCCTGGAAACTCAGAAACTCGCATGAAAATGGAATATGGGATAGGCAAACGGGGCAAAAAGAAGCACAACAACACAACAGCCGCCGCCGCCATCCGCGGCTGGGATCTGCAGGGCTCGTTCTCTAGTCCATTGGTAGCCGACTCATATCCTATGGCGTGTCAGCCATAGGCGTGCCTGCATGTAGCGCGTTGTGGCTGCCCTGCGACCATACCAGAGGGGTGGACGCGCAAGGCACGCAAATGCCTCGGAGAACACAACAAGCCACAGTAGACAACCACAAGACCGTCCGAAAGGATATCAGAGAAGCGAGCCTTTAGAATAAAGAAAGGGAGATCCGAGGTCGGCGACGGCTGCACCAGATCTGCTAAAGGGGAATACAACGAGAGCGAGGGCGCGAGAACAAGACGCGAGGGCAAAAGGCGTGAGGGGATAAAAAAAAAACAGACAAAAACGAGACGCAGAAATACGACAAAGATATCAAGGGCGTGAAGCAGCAGTGTAAAAGGCAATAAAAAAGGGGGAGGACGTTGGATTCGAGTCGGGTTCGCTTCGAGTCAAGGCCGTCTAGAGCAAAAGGCACTTGTGGGACTTCTTCTTGGGTGCAGGAGGCTCCAATGCAGCGACGATGGCCTAGAGAGAAGGGCGGAAAAAAGGGTGGTTAGTATAAGGTGAGCCGCAGAATGAAAAGTAAATTAGGAACAGAAGGAACACTCACCTCGTCAAAGACATCCTTGAGCTTGTACTGTGTCAGGGCCGAGCACTCGACGTACTTGACAGCGCCGAGGTCCTTGGCCATGCGGTCGCCGTCCTCCTTCCGTACCGGGGCCATGCGCTGCTTGGCCAGCTTTTCCCGCACGCTGGGGTCCTCGCGCAGATCGACCTGCGTGCCGACAATGAGGCAGGGCACGCCGGGGCAGTGGTGGCGCACCTCGGGGAACCACTTTTCGCGGACGTTTTCAAACGAGGCCGGCGACGTCACGCTGAAGCAGACGAGGAAGACATCCGTCTGCGGGTACGACAGCGGCCGCAGCCGGTCATAATCCTCCTGACCAGCCGTATCAAACAGACCGAGCGTGTACGGCTCGTCGCCAATCATCACCGTCACGGCATAGTTGTCGAAAACCGTCGGCACATACTCGGGCGGGAACTTGTTGGTTGTGTAGCTGATCAGCAGACACGTCTTGCCGACAGCACCGTCACCGACAACGACACACCTAAAGAAAAAAAAAAGAGAACAAGGTTAGCAACAGGTTTTCTTGATAAAAAGAATGTCAAAGGGTATTGAGAAGAGTGGTGCAAAGAACGGTAGCCTCGAGGTGTCGTAGAAAACAGAAAAAGGGGGGAAAGGTGTTGCACGATGATGCTGCAGGGTCAAGCGGTATATCGTGAAGCCCAAGCTTGAGCTGCCGACTTCGGCCACCTCTCACGAACGAAGATGCAATATCGACATACTTGATTGTCGCAACAACCATTTTTAATGGGAACGATGAGAATAGCGCGAGATGGTAAAGGCGTAGAGGCGCGGATAAAATGTTGTGGCCGAGATCGCGAGACGCTGAACGAAGCGATAGAACACGACTGGGGGGAAGATCTGGTATGAGAAAGAACGAGAGAGAGACGGAGCGAGAGGGCAAAAAAAGATGGGCCAAAGCTGCCAGTCGGAGGAGAAACGTTGGGGAGGGAAAAGAGGTCAAGCGATCTTCTTCGATCGCCACCGGCAAAAAACAGTCGTCGTCGGGTCGTTGTCGAGTGTCGTAACGGTCGAAAGAATGGAAAAGGCGGGGTGTGAGTGATTTGGGTGAAGGAAGGGTAATGTTGATGTGCAGAAGAGAGTGTCCTGCGTTACCCGAATATTAGGCGGCAAGTGTTTGAAAGGTGGTAGGGA